>CM039502.1:34304165-34340659 GCA_022432975.1 Begonia masoniana
TCACTAGGTTTTTCAATTTTTTGTGCCTGTCGGTCCCATGTGTGAGACTGACAGGTCCAACAATTCCGTAAGTCGCTCTACGTCATCATCCCTATGTTCCTTCCTCGAGTCATATTGTAGAAGCTATAAGTTAACCAAATCATCCTAAGAAACAAAATAAAAATAAATAGAACGTACTTATCAGTTTGATGAGGTGTCCCGCTAGTTGCTGTGGCTTCGACGTTTTTAAAACCCGGGGCTTTGATACCATAACTTGAAACGACCCTAAACTGTCCCTAATTTTTCCGTATTATTTTTTTTAATCCTCAATACTTTAATTTCGTTAATAGAATTTAAAGCGGAAAACCAAAATTTGTAAACGAATAAAATAAAATCAAAAAAAAAGGTACCGGTTAAGTGTGGACGGAACTGGCCAGCTGAACTGTACTGTTTACCGTTACTGTAACTGTATCCTAGCATGTGCCTGATAGTGCACCCTCCCCCTCCCCCACTGTACTGTACCCCTGAATGTGCCTGATAGTGCACCCTCCCCCTTCCCCACTGTTTGCCAGTTCCCCTATAAGCTCCACTTAATTCTACTGTCACTGTAACTAAATGCTCTGTATTGTCACTGTATTCTGAAAAACGGCATGCATAGCATTTTGCATCACTGCATACCGATTATGTCTTACTGAGTTTTAGACTCATAGGTGAACTCTCTGATGTAGGTACTGAACCCGAAACCGAGGATCTTGTTCCTCAAAATGATGATCTAATGTAGAGGGTGGATCGAGCTCATGGGGTGGTTGCTGCAGCCAGACATATATCTGCTCTGAGGTTTAAGTTTTTGAAAGAGAAAATACTGCCTGTGAATTTTAATTAGATTCTGATGTTTTGGTTTTAGAAAAACTCTGTCGAAACTCTGTAATGTATTGAACCTGTCTTGATGTCTAAAACCTCTGTATTCGACAATTGTATTTATGTCTTGAAATGTATTGAAATTATTCTGAAACTGCTGGGATTTCCTTTTATTAGTTTGTGCATGGATGGCTTCTAGTTTGGAACTATCCATGCAGTCCGTTTTTTTGAATCTGTCAATTGCAAAGTATGTTCCACAACCTTGTTTAGAATCGGGTATTGACGGTCTATAACTTTCATGCCTTCTGTTTGTACTGTATTTGACAGTTAAATTGGGTTCTAAAGTATTCTTAGTTCTTTTGGGATATCCCCTAAAAATCTGTGCATGGATTGTCTCTGGTTATGGAGTAATCCATGCAGTTGTTTTCCTGAATTTCTGTAAGGTTTTCTAGCTTCTGTCATGCTTCAAAACTGTGTTTGGAATCGGGTTTGGAGGCTTGAAGCCTTATTGCTTTTGTTTCGAAGTTTTCTGTTGGCATGTCTTTCTGTTAAAATTTGTCAAGTTTCTGCCTTAAAAACCAAGTCATCCGCCCAGTGTAAATATGTCTTCCGGCTGATGTCAGCATAAGTCTTCCGCCCAGTTTAAAACCCCGTCTTCTAGTTGACGTCACCCAAGTCTTCCGCCAGTGTAATTACATCTTCCGGTGATGTCATCTGTCTTGTCTTATTCGACATCCACCGCCGACTTATCTCTCCCGCCCAGTTCATTCACAGTTTCTGTCTGTATCTTCCGGCTAACGTCATCAATCTTCCGGCTGACGTCATCACCTCGTCTGATTTCATCAATTGTCTGCATCCTCCGGCTGACGTCACCCATCTTCCGGCTGATGTCACCACCTCTTCTGCCCAGTTTTACTCAGCCTCTTCCGCTGAGTACTGTTCGTCTTTTGTCGTATCTGAATCCACCGATAGCTCTAATCTTCCGCCTGACGTCATCTCCGCTTCTGTCTTTGCATTTAAATCTTCCGGCTGACGTCATTCAAAGTCTTTCGCTGCTCCTCTAAACTAAGTCTTCCGTCGGTTATTCACCTAAGTCTTCCGCCAACGTTTCCTGTTTCCTCCTCCGCCAGCCTTATGCTAATTTCTGTTCTGTTATCCATTATTGAAACCTATTTTAAATTTCTACACCCGAGAACTCCCTCTCCCTCTGTCAACGTTTTAAAGAGTTATGTTTCAAAAAAAAAAAAAATAGTCACCATTTTCTGTCCACTGTCCCGGAGTGATGGCTCCGATCTCGGACCCCAATCGGGTTTTGGATCTGGGCTGTCATAACTTTAGTTAATTTTTTTTTATTATGAGGGACTGTATTGTTTTTTTTATTGATATATGATGTTCACTTTTGTGCTGTTCTTCGGTTCAGAAATGAATATCAATAACAGTGTTTGTTAAAAGGTATATCTAACAAAGTAAATCTATCACTTTATTGTCTATGTGAGAGATTGTAGGCAAATGACAAGAATTTAGTTGCGTGATGATTTGGCTTCTACAATGTGAAGGAGCATGCCCAATTGATAAATTTTATGTAAAATATGACGCGTACGTGCCTTGCACGTACCAAAAACTAGTATAATTAAAAAAGAAAAAGATAAACTTTAACTAGGTATAGTTAGCATAAAATTTAGATTTGAATTTTCGTATGTTAATCTATAATTTTCAAACGAAAGAAAACATAATATTATTAATAATTGTGGAGATTCCTAGATTAACAAAATCGGACAAACATGATTTTGTGAACAATTATAGCCTAAGAATAGTTCGAGATCATAAAAATATGATTTTATAAATTATGAACATTTGCGTAATCATATAAATCATAAAGGCAAAATTTGATCGATAATTCATACATAAGAATCATCAGGAACCATAAAAATATGATTTTATGGATTGTCGAGATTGATAAATTAATACAAATCATATCTATGATATTTTTAACAATAATTTATGTATACAAACTGCTGAAAATCATTAAAACATAACTTTTATTTGCAGGAAATAAACTTAAACTTTAATGGATGATTATATGTTTGGGATCCATGCTCTAGTACCACTGGTAAACTTTAAATTTTGAAAAATTGTAATCTGATATGCAAATCAATAATCAATAATGATTATGCATTAAACATTACTTGAAGAAAACTTGAAACAATATAAATTATCACTCATACTTATAGTAATTAGATCTACAAAATATGTCTTTATCCATACTATTAATCATTTTGGATCTGAAATTTTTGCACATATAACAAATTGTAGAACCTGGATTTCTCTATTTTGTTCCGAGGTAACATAATTTCTTTAAGAGTGAGGAAATTAAATTTTAGGACAGAAAAATGATTAAAATCTATTATGTAATATTGTAATTCTCAATTAACCATCAACGAGATTTATAATATATTTATATTTCAGGTTAAAACCAATTTGATCGGCCCATTAATTTATTAACTTGATTTAGACATTTCATAAACTAAATAATTTAAGCCACGTAATTAGATTTTACTATAAAATAATATCTAACATTTGAATTTACGAATAATGGTAGTACGTAGAAAAGTAAAATAGATTCACGTTATTAAATGTTGATTTGATAGACATTCTAACTTAAAAAATTGAGATATAGAAATGAAGTTTTTTTTTTTTTTAAATGACCAAAAAATAAATAAACTTTTTGGTAACGAGTTAAAATGTAATTAATTTTGTAGACCAAAACGGCCTTTGTTACCATAATTTTTAAAAGCAAATGACATAAGATTACTTGAAAAAAATCAAGTAATAAATATATACATTCTAATTTTAAATTCAAAAATATAAAAATGTAACAAAAAAAGTCATTTGACCAAAGTCTAGATTTAAAAAAAAAATAGTTGTTAAAAAAAAATTGTCCCAAGGGTTGGGCAAAAGACAACAGAGACCAAAATAAAAAATGCAAGATTTGATTGAGAAAACAAAGGGTAAAATGTAATTTAGATATTAACGTTTAGAAATATTACATATTATAAATTAAACTGTCTTCTTTTATATAAATATAACATTAGTTTTTCAGTTGTCTAATTTGGATTTTAATGTTATTTTTTCTGTTAAATACAACACATGCTATTCACATGATGGTATAATTCTTTTACCAAAACGTAAATGAAAAGTGTGAAAATCTTTGTGGATATCTCTCTCTATGTTGGAAATTATGAGTCCAACAATTAAATGTAATAGAACAACTTTATAATATATAAATAAATTTGTGACGCCCCCCGACCCAATCGGGGTCGAAGAGCATCACTCAGGACATTTTAAAACGTGGACTATTTTTTTTTTTTGAACTTTTAAAACTTTATACAGAGAGAACTCTCACTAGAATTGAGGACTAGAAGACTACAGTGAATAACAGAAGAAGACAGGAAGATATATAAAAATCTGGATGACAGTTATAAATGGCAGAAGAAAAACAGAAAGACAGAAGGCAGAGATATTAAAAACTTGGATGAGTACTCTGGACGAGTGTAGGAAGATAGGGAGAAATTAAAACAGGAAAAGCAGAATAGACGACAACATGCAGTGAAAGACTTAATAAAATACATGCAGTGGAAGACTTAATAAAAAAAATGAGAAACATAAACTGGAAGACATATTGTGGAAGGTTACAGTGGATGACAGAAGCCGTGGATAATCGGGAGCTGTGGACATTTAAAAACATGTGAACGTTTAAAAATAACAAAGGCTGTGGACTTTTGAAATAACAGAGGCTGTGGACGTTTGACATAACAGAGGTTGTGGACGTTTAAATAACAGAGGCCGTGGACGTTTAAAAATAACAGAGGCAAAACAGTGGACACAGAAGTCCGTGGACGTTTACAATAAAAGACAAAAACGGTGGACACAGGAGTCCGTGGACGTTTAAAATCAAAAGCAAAAATAGTGGACACAGAAGTCCGTGGACGTTTAAAATAAAAGACAGAACAGTGACCGTGGACGTTTAAAATTTAAAAGCAGTATGGATGATAGAATTTTAAAGGCAGAATGGACGACTGAGTCTGAAGGCAAAATGGACGACGTTATCGTCCACAACTTTGGACGATAACTTTGGACGACTAACACTTAGCCAATTACTTGAAAACTTGAAAGACAGAAACTGAAAGGCAGAATGGACGATAAAGACAGAAGGCATTTACAGAAGGCGTGGACGACTGTTCACAGAACAAAATGAACAACTCTTTTATAGAAGACGTGGACGACTATTCACAGAACAAAATGAACAACTCTTATACAAAAGGCGTTGACGACTATTTTACAGAGGAAACTTGAAAACTTGAAGACATAACATTTGCTCCGCCGATCGATCGACTATCCTAGGTGATCGATCGGCTACCTCTTTGTTTGACAACTTACATCTTTTGACACAAAAGTTCAAGACAATCATGCAGAACCTAAAAGAAGATTTCCAAGCAGTTCCAAAATACTTCAAAATATATTTACAACTGTCAAATACAGAGGGTTTTTAAAAACATCAACACAGAATTTATACATCGTTTTAAAATCTCAGAAGCAGTACAGAACTTGACATGCATTTCCAAAATTCACCAAAACAGAAGTTTTTAAAACATAAACACAAAACTTTAAAACTTCACTCTCTCTCTGGTCAGGAATATGTCTAGCTGCCACAACCATCCCCAAAAGTTCACGCCACCAGCCACCTATTCGTTGGTCTGAGGTACAAAATCCTCATTCACGGGTTCCGTACCAACATCAGGGAGTTCAACTATGATCCTAGAGCTCAGTAATAACATGTTAAAATGTAGTGATGCATATGATATACATGAACTTTCGAAATACAGTGACATTATAGAACATTACTTTTATCTATCAGGGGGGTATAAGTGGAGCTTATAGGGGAACTGGCGCAGTAGGGTGCACTTTCAGGCACCGTGCACTATCAGGCACATTACAGCAGTAAGAGCAGGGGGCCAGTCTCGGTCCCACACTTAACCAAACATTACATTACAGGTTTTATCTTTCTTAACTTCAAACCGTGTGCAGAAAACATTTGCATGACTTTCGGGAAAAACGTGTATGCATGAGCATTTTTAGTGTTTAAACTTAATACAAACAGGCGATAGAAATAACACAGTAGACGTAAAGCAAAACACAGATAACTCAGAACATAACCTATGACTTACTCGACAACAACCCGACAAAAATGAAAAACCTAGTATCTTCGTGATGTAGGGCCTTAAGAGCCAAACCTACGCATGAACTTACCTGATATCCGTAAAGTTGCAAGCTTTGTTCGTGTTGCCTCGATGATGCACGAACCTAAAACATGCACGTAAGAAAAATAAACAAAGCTGCAAATGCTAACTAATAACTTAGTAGGACATGCTCAAAACTCCATTCAAACCTTTAGAAAACTAACCTACGTGTTTTCATCCAAAAACAGTGAGTTTTCTCCAAAATATCTTAACCCTAAACTTCAATAAAACTCACATTTTAACTTGTCCAAACTCGTTAACTTTAGTAGATGCTTACCTTAGGCAGAGAAATAGAAAGAAGCTGAGGAGATCGGAGGAGCTTCGATGAACGTTCGTCGTCTGGAAGAGAAAAGGCAGAGAGGATGTAACACCCGGTTTTACGGGATTTTGTAATTCCAATATATAATGGCATTTTTATAAATATGTCAAATTAAGTCTGTTTTGCAAAAGGAAAGCGTTATTAGAATCCTAATAATTAATATGGATTTTAGGAAAATTTCAAGAATTTTAGGAGCTGTAACGCTAAATTACGAGAATCACGTTTATCGTAATATAAATGACGTTTTAATAAAAATAGATAACGAGGTCTGTTTTGCAAACGGACAGTTTTAATAAAGCCCTGATAATAAGTTGGAGTTATTGGGGAAATAAGGAAATTTGGAGAAAACGAATCGTTAGATAATTAACGAAACAAAGGACGAAACAAATAGAAAATCAAAGGAAGGGCAAAAAGATAATTTGCCAAGCCAAATTTTAATTAAAAACACAATTCTTCTTCTTCTCCAACACTTCACGCGAAACCTCTCTGCATTTCTCCTCCCAGGCGATTTCTTTCTCCTCCGTGCTTGATTCCTCTTCCAATGGCGATTCCTCCTCCGATCAACCTCCATCCTTCACGTTTTCTTCTCCAATCCCGACCCTAGGTATGATTCTATAGTTTTGAAAGGTTATTGTTCGGTTTTCACGAAGTTACACAAATAGGGTTTCATTTAGGGTTTTGTTAAAATGTGGATTTAGGGTTGGAGGTTTACCGTATTTGTGAATATAATGGACGTATTAGGCGTTATTTGGTGACATATAGGGTGTATTTGAAGTTTGGGTTGAAAAGTCGGGTTTGAAGCGTGGAGAAAACTCCATTAATGTAGGTTTTGAGGTGTCGAGCGTAAATTGCTCGGTAAAATGCCTCAATGAGTTAAATTAGAGTTTTAAGAGATTTCCTTAGTTAAAGTTTTATCGGTTTGGATGTTTAATGGTTTAAACTCGTTTTAACGACAATTGTTGTGAAATTGCCTTAGGTGAACAACGCTCGTGGACGGAGCTAGAATTGCAACAGATGCGAGGTAAGTTCTTCTGACTTACTATGGCCGATTGGCCTACACCGTACGTCGAAATCGTGTCGAGGATCTTTGATGATTTGTTTGTTTAAATGCTTTGGTTGGGTAGTTAGGATTAGTTCTTTTATAGATTATGCTTTTTTTTGTCTCGATGGTATATATGTCGTATGTTTACTTTATGCACGTAATTGTCCATGCATCATGGTTTTCAATTATGCATAGAAAATGAATTTCCACACTATGTTTTCATGAAAAGTGATGTGGCCCGAAAGGGGGCAATTGATCTATTGTGTAGGCCAAAAGGTGTAATATCCCGCTTTATGGGATATTATTATTTTAATATAAAATGGCATTTTCGTAAATATGTCAGATTAACTCCGTTTTACGAAAGGAAAGCGTCATTAGAATCCTAATAATTTATATGGATTTTAGGAATATTATGGGATTTTTAGGAGTTCAAACACTAAATTTACGAGAATTACGTTTCTCGTAATATAATGAACGTTTTCGTAAAAATAGTAAACGAGGTCCGTTTTGCAAACGGACAGTTTTGTTAGAACCCAAATCATAAGTTGGATTTATTGGTGAAATAAGGAAATTTGGAGAATCCGAACGGTCAGCCAATTAACGAAATGAAGGATGAAACAAAAAGATTTAAGTGAGAAGGGCAATATAGTAATTTACAAAATCAAAAATATAAACCTAACCTAATATTTTCTTTCTCCCTGCTTCTTCATTTCTCCCTGCCCGCGCGAAGACCAGAGAGCAAGCTCTCTCCTCTGGCCGACGACGTTCTGTCGATCCGAGCTCCGTTTCGCCTCCCGTTCGTTCCGTTTCCTTCGCGTTTCTTCCTTCTCTCGCTACCCTAGGTATGTGTCTATAATCTTAGAGCCTTTATTTCAAGTTTTGCGATGTTTTAGAAAGTTAGGGTTTCGATTTAAATCCGTTAAAAATGCGAATTAGGGCTCGTAATTAATAGGTTAGCCGTGATTAGGTATATATTGAACGTATTGGACGTTATGGGACGAAGTTAAATCAATTTGTGAAAATGTTATAAATTGGTTAATTTTCGGGTTTTAGGGCAAAACTCGTTAATTTGGATTACGGACTATCGAGCATTAATTGTTGGTTTAAATGCTTCGATTAGTTAAGTTAAGATTTTAGGAAAATTCTTTAGTTAAGGTTTTGTTAAATTGGACGTTTAGGAGTTTAAACTAATTTTAACGAAAACTGTTGTAAATTGGCTTAGGTGAACAAAGCTCCCTGACGGCTCTCGATTTGCTAAGGACTTCAGGTAAGTTTCTGTGACTTGTTTGGCCGATTGGCCTACACCATAAGATTTGTATTGATCGAGGAAATTGGAGATATTTGTGTGTTTCGGGTAATTTGAATGGGTAGTTAGTTTAGTTTTGATTAGGTTGTTAATTGTTTGTTTATGCTCTGATTATGTTTATAGTATTGCACATGTCACGCATCATGTTTCTGAAAAGCACGAAAAAGGATTTCTATGCATGTTTTCATGAAAAGGAAAAGGATAACGAAATGTATGAATGAATGTAATCTGTTGTCGACGGTGGTGGTGGTTCAGACATGGCTGCTTGGGGAGCATGTCTTCCCCCCGGTTAGATACGAGGGGCTATCCAATCGCGGGATGTGCCGTTCCTATCTAGCGAGAGTGTGGCCACGGTGAAGTAAAAGTAATGGAATGGAATGGAATGAAATGATTAGCGAAAAGGTAGGAAACATGTTTTATGATCTGCACGCATGGCATGCATTGCATTCACGTAGACTTACTGAGCCTTAAGCTCACGACTTATGTTTATGGTGTAGGTGACCTCTACACAGGTGAGGATGAGATCCCTCCACCCGAGGCATGATCGGTTGAAGAAAGATGGCCCGCGGGAGTGTGCTGAGTAGTCGAGGCGCGTTTTGACCCGTGGGGACGTAGGTATATGTTTTGGGGACGTGATATGAATTGTGTAAATTGAATATATTAGGATGTTTGGTCTGGTTGGTTAATAGGTTTATGTTTGGACGATTTGAAACCTGGTTTATAACTGTTTGGTAAATGTATTTAAAACGTTTGTTAAAGTTTAATTAGTGTTATCGAAGTGTTTTGAATGATTTTAAATGGTTACGGGTATGCTCGGTTTTTGGAGCTATCCACACAGTTGGACTTCGCCAAGTCCGTCGTAATACGATTGAGTTTAGAATACGTTTGAGTGGGATTGAAGCTATGAGTTGGTTGATAATGTTGATGAATGTAATGAATGAAATGTGAAAATGTTGAAGGAAAAGTAAAGTGTATTGCTCTCTGGAATCGGATTCCAGAGAGCTGAGATTGTGTTCTGCTCTCTGGAATTCCAGAGAGCTAAGTATTGAACGAAAACTTAACGAAAACAGAAGGAAGAAACAAGGGAGAAGTCTGATCGCTTGGGCGATCGCTGCATAAGGTGTGCAGCGATCGATCTCTGCAGCAAGCAGAGATCGATCGCTGCTCTGCTTGCTGCGTTGGCAGCCATATGCGGCGATCGATCTCTGCCTTTGGCAGAGATAGATCGCTGCTTTCGCAGCGATCATCACCATCAGCGATCGGTCTCTGCCTTCAGCAGAGACCGATCGCTACTTGATCAATGCATGGCAGCGATCAGTCGCTGCTATGCACAGCGCCTGATCGCTGCTTGAAATTTTGGGGGCAGAATCCCAATTCTGCCCTCCCACTTTTCTGAACGATTTTAAATGTTTAAATAAATGTTTTAAGTTTTATTTAATTATTAAACGTCTTGTTTTAAATGTTTTGGAGGTCCGATTTCGATTCCGTTTTAAATTCTGATTTAGTTTCCGCTCAAGTATAAGCTTAAAGTTAAAATGAAAAATTTTATTACGGAAATATGGGTACGGATTTAGGGGTGTGACAAAAGGGACCTCTCACAATACCACCTCGCCTAGAACGAAATAAACCTACGTAATTTGTTATCTGGTCATGCGAGGTGGGGCTTAGGCACGGCTGTATACGGATGTAAGCTTGTACCCGCCGCCCCCCCCCCCCCCAACCGCGGGACGTGTTCACTCCATCTAATAGGCTGAGACCTCGGTGACATTCTGTCTACGACGTAATGATAAGAAAATGTTGCATGATTTCTGAACTTCATATGCACAGCATGCATCTACATTTACGAAACTTGTTGAGCCTTTAGCTCATAGTTGTCTGTATGATGTAGGTGATCTTGATACAGGTGAGGACGAGATCCCTCCACCCGAGGAATGATCAGTTGATGAAAAATGACCCGTGGGAGTATGCTGGGCAGTCGGTGCGCTTTTTGACCCGTGGGGACATAAGTAAATGTATTGATGTTTTGAACAGATAGAAACGCAGGAAAGTTGTATAGTTGAACATATTAGGATGTTTAGAAATCTGGATAGTTGATAGTTTGATGTTTTTGTAGACTTAATTTATAAAATATTTTGTTAAGGTTTTATTTTCGATTTCAGTGAACTGCTTGGAATTTTATTTTAAACAGGGGAAATTATTTAGGTTTTAAATGGATCCACGCAATTCGTTTTTACGAAAGTTTGCTATGTTTTTAAACACGTTCGAAGACACATTTTGAGTTGTTTGTTGGTGGTTGATGAAAGGAGAAATGAATGGTTTTATGTGGAAATGTTTAGTGTGTGAATGTGGTAAGAAAGTTATGCAGGGGAGAAGGAGGAAAGAAAGAAGGGAGAAGCAAACTCCCTGGAATTTCAGATTCCAGGGAGGTTGCCGATCGATCGCCTGAGGAGGTGATCGATCGAAAAGTGTTGGAAACTTCATCGATCGCCCAACAAGGGGCGATCGATCGGCTGGTGATCGATCGTTGGGGTGATCGATCGCCAGTGTGAGGGGCGATCGAGCGCCCCTCCAATTTTTGTTCTAGCGATCGATCGCCTGGTAATGGGGCGATCGATCGGCCCTGTAGTTTTTGGGACAATTGTCTCTTTTGCCCTCGAGTCGTGGCCGATGGTTTTAATTGTTTTAAATTGTTTTGTAAGTTGTTTTAAGTTTTATTCAAATGGTTTTAAAATAGTTTTCAAACGATTTTAATGATTTAGTCTACGATTTAAATTCTGCTCAAACGTTACAAAGTTTACCAGGATAAAAATAATAATAATAATAATAATATGGGAAAATAAGGGAATGGTTTAAGGATCATTACAGTTATGGTATCAGAGCCCCCTAGTTTGAAAAACGGTTCTGTAGACTACCCGACTGCACAGCCACTACGCAGACATCCTTCATCAACTGTAAGTATATTTAATGCTTTATTTGATTTTGATTTCTTAGCGTTATTTGTTTTTTACTTATATAGGAGTTATATAAAAATGGTTAGAGGAAAAGATCCTAGAGACGAAGCTTTAGATCGACTCACGGATTTGCTGGACCGTCAGGCCCAGCATAGGGATAGGCAAGCACAACTGATCTAACGTTTAGTAAACCGTGAGGATCATGAGGCTCGGGATTGCGAGACCCGAGAAGTGATTGTTACGAACCAACGTGGCATGGAAAGATTTCAAAAGTTGCAACCCCCAGTATTCAACGGGCAATCGTCGGATCCCACTTTAGCCGAAGAGTGCATCCGAACTATGGAAGATATGCTAGGGTACGCAGAGATAGAGAATTAGAGTAAGGTTGCCTATGTCACTTTCCATTTGGCGTTAGATGCCCATTTTTGGTGGTACTGTATTAAAGCAACAACGGATGTGACGATTATGACTTGGGAGCGGTTCAAGACCGTATTTTTTGACAAATATTTATGCCGTATTGTGAGGGTGGCGAAGAGGAATGAGTTTACGCAGCTAAAAAAATAGGTTCGGTTGCGGATTATATAAGGAAGTTTGAGGCTTTGTCAAGATTTGCACCGCGTCTGGTTAGCGACAATGAATAAAAGGTGCTACAGTTTATGGAGGGGCTGAATCCGGATATACGGATGCATGTTATAGTGTCGGGGATTATAGTTGTGCCATATTCGGACATTGCAGCTAAAGTCTTGGATTTCGAGGCGGCACGAGCGACTTGTATTAAGCCGAGGGAGCCAGCTAAGGAATTCTTCCATGAGATCCATCCTCAGTCACGGAACAGAGGTTGGCAGCCCAAAGCACAACAACCCCAACAACAACAAAGAGGCGTAAAGAGGCCTTCTGAAGGAGGTAATGATCGAGGCAAAGGGAAACAGGTACAAGGGGCTCCTCAGATACCATGGTGCTCTAAGTGTCAGAGAGAGCACAGTGGAGAGTGCCGGGTGGGCACTAATAAATGTTATAGATGTGGTGAAGTCGGCCATTTTGTTAGAGATTGCCCAAAGCCGGGCCGAGATCAGTTGAGTGGAGATCAGAGGAGAGTCATGCCCAGAATCTTTGCCTTGATTGAGCCTGGTGACGTCGACGACGAGGCTCAGCCGTCTGTGATATCAGGTACTATATTGATTATGAGCATAGCTGTACTTTCTTTACTGAATACGGGAGCTACGGACTCTTTTATCTCAACTGCTTGTATGACTAGATTGGGGTTAGAGTCCGAGATAGCAGAGTTCGATTATAGGGTAATGCTACCTTCAGGAGAGCATATGCATTCAGATCGTGTTCTCCAGGGCAATGTCGTCTCAGTGGGGAATACTACCCTTTATGCTCGTCTGATAGTCATGAGCATAGAGCGGTACGATCTTATCTGAGGGATGGACTGGCTGTCACAGCACTTCGCCACCATCGATTGTTGATCCGGGATTGTGACTTTTCAGCCCCCGGGTAAAACCGAGTTTGCTTATCAGGCAATGCACAGATTGAGTGGGTCACCTACTTCCTATTCTATGAAGGTCAACGAGCAGTTTAGATGTGAATGCTCGATTTATCTTGCCATGGTAGTTGATACTCAGTTGCTCAGCGGAGTTAAGCCGAGTGACCTTCCTATAGTCAGAGAATTCTCTGAGATCTTCCTTGATGATCTTCCCGGATTATCGCCGGATAGGGAGATCGAGTTTACCATCGATGTGTATCTGAGCTCCGCGCCAGTGTCTAAGAATCCATATAGTTTGGCTCCTGCTGAATTGAGAGAGTTGAAAACTCAGCTTGAGGAGTTGCTGGATAAGGGTTTCATCCGACCCAGTTTTTTTCCCTAGGGTGCGCCCGTTCTGTTCGTCAAGAAGAAGGACGGAACCCTCAGGATGTGCGTGGATTACAGAGAGCTGAATAAACTTACAGTGAAGAACAAGTATCCATTGCCCCGGATAGATAATTTATTTGATCAACTGCAGGGTGCCCGAGTATTTTCCAAGATTGACCTACGCTCGGGTTATTACCAGTTGAAGGTTCGGAGAGAAGATATCCAGAAAAAGGCATTCCGAACGAGGTATGGGCATTATGAGTTCCTTGTTATGTCTTTTGGACTTACTAATGCCCCTGCAGCCTTTATGGACTTGATGAACCGTGTTTTCAAGGAATATTTGGACAAGTTCATTGTTGTCTTCATTGATGACATTCTGATCTATTCTAAAACGAAGGAAGAGCACGAGGAGCATTTGAGGATTGTTTTGGGAATTCTGAGTCAACACCGTTTGTATCCAAAGTTTTCTAAGTGTGAATTCTGGTTGGACAAGGTCTGTTTTCTTGGCCATATCATATCACAGGAAGGAGTTTCTGTGAATCCGAGTAAAATATAGGTGGTCAGGGATTGGCATCAGCCTAGAAACGTACATGAGGTACGTGGATTTCTCGGGTTGGCTGGTTATTATCGGAAGTTCATAGAGGGATTTTTGAAGATTGCAGTTCCTCTCTCGCGCTTGACTCGGAAGAATGAAAAGTTTATATGGTCGGCTGCTTGTGACAAGAGTTTTATGGAGTTAAAGCAGAAGTTGACCACAGATCCAATTCTAACTCTACCTGTGGAAGGTGATAAATTCAGTATTTACTGTGATGCATCTGGAGTTGGGCTTGATTGTGTATTGATGCAGGAGGGTAGAGTTATTGCTTATGCTTCTCGGTAGTTGAAGCCGTATGAGCAGAACTATCCTACACATGACCTGGAGTTAGCAGCTGTGGTTTTCGCACTGAAGATTTGGAGACATTATTTATATGGGCAGCAGTGCGTGATATATTCAGACCACAAGAGCTTAAAGTATTTGTTCACGCAGAAGGAGCTTAATATGCGGCAGAGAAGGTGGCTAGAGTTCGTCAAAGACTATGAGTTTGAGATTAAGTACCACCCGGGAAAGACGAACAAGTTCGCTGATGCGTTGAGCCGAATGCCTACTGCAAGTCAACCTTCACTTGCAGTGATGTCCGTTACGTTGAGGTTTGAGATTGAGAAGTTTAATGTGGAGATTGTGGCAGAGTTGTCCAGTATGCTCACCAACATTTCTTTCAGGCCGACTATTCTGGATAAGATACGAGAAGCTCAACAGAAAGATATGGAGTGTGAGGAGCTTCGATTGAGCATAGCATCTGGAGACTTATCTGATTTTAATGTGTCAGATGATGGTATTCTGAAGTTAAGGCATAGATGGTACGTGCCTAACGACGAAGAATTGAAGAAGGAGATTTTGGCCGAAGAAGGAGATTCTTCAGCTTACTCTGTGCACCCGGGAAGTACAAAGATGTACCAAGATTTAAAACAACGCTTCTGGTGGCCAAACATGAAGAGAGAGGTCACCAAGTACGTGGAAACCTGTTTAGTTTGTCAAAAGGTAAAGGTAGAACACCAGAGGCCGGCCGGAACATTACAGCCACTGCCGATTCCAGAGTGTAAATAGGAGCAGATCTCTATAGATTTTATTGTGGGGCTCCCGAGGACGACGAAAGGGCATGACGGCATCTGGGTGATTGTGGACCGATTGACAAAGTCGGCTCACTTCTTATCTATGAAGATGGCGTCTTCTACGGATCAGCTCACCGAGATTTATGTACAGGAGATTGTTAGACTGCATGGAGTACCAGTTTCGATTGTCTCAGATCGAGATCCAAGATTTACATCGAAGTTCTGGAAGTGTCTGCACAAAGCTATGAGAACTCAGCTAAATTTCAGCACAACATTTCATCCCCAGACTGATGGTCAGAGGGAAAGAACGAATCAGATTCTAGAGGATATGCTCATAGCTTGTGTGTTGGAATTTCAAGGATCGTGGAACAGGTATTTGCAACTGATTGAGTTCTCTTACAACAATAGCTTCCAGGCTACCATCGGTATGGCTCCGTACTAGGAATTTTATGGTCGAAAGTGTAGATCTCCGTTATATTGGGACGAGGTTGGCGAAGCTAGTATTGTTGGTCCCGAGATTCTACAACAAACGGCAGAGAATATTGTCGTTATCAGACAGCGTATCGAGATAGCTCAGAGCCGACAGAAGAGCTATGCTGACACGAGACAAAGGGAATTAGAGTTCGAAGAAGGTGTTGAAGTTTATTTGAAGATTTATCCGTTCAAAGGAGTTATGCGATTCGGAAGAAAGGGCAAGCTAAGTCCTCGATATGTGGGGCCATTTTCTATTTTGAAAAAGATCGGGAAGATGGCGTATCGACTGCAGCTTCCGGCGTCAATGGAAGGTATCCACAATGTATTTCATGTGTCTATGCTTCGAAAGTGTTTGCGCAATCGATCGCATATCGTGGAGGCAAGGGAGATTGAGGTACAGCCTACCTTGACTTATGTGGAGAAGCCAGTACGTATTTTGGAGTCCTCGATCAAGGTATTGCGCAACAAAGAAATTCTGCTAGTCAAAGTCTTATGGCGGAATCACGACGTGGAAGAAGCTACTTGGGAACGACAGCAGGATATGATGTCTAAGTATCCTGAGTTGTTTCTGTAATCAAATTTTGAGGACAAAATTTTAAATAAGGTGGATGGAATGTAATACCCGGTTTTACGGGATTTTGTAATTCCAATATACAATGGTATTTTTGTAAATATGTCAAATTATGTAACACCCGGTTCTATCGAACCAGTTCTCAATTCTTTTTAAATTAATAGCATACTTTATGTGACAATAATAAAAGTAGGGTTAATGGATGACTAGGCAAGGGCATAAGGGTAATTGGAAATTTAAAAGTGAATAACGTATTTAAGGAGAAAGGTTTGGGATTAATGCACTGTAGCCGCCACTATTCTTTCTATCATTCCTTTTTCGGCCTTCAGCTCTCCAGCAGAACCCGTTTGGCGATTCTCTTGCTCGATTCTCTTTCAACCTAGGTAAGTTTTCCTCGTTTTTCTTGTATTTTAGCAGTTAGGTAACTGAGAGAGTACAATGTGAGAAATTTCGAGGGTGCTGTGATTGAGAGTAGGTTCGGGTTTTGGTGATAAATGGGAATGCACGGGTAGCAGGGTTTCAAACTGGTTTCCTCAAACTTCTGATTGATTCTTGGTGAAGTTTAGTGAAGGTTTGATTAATGTACTGTTATGACTTTAGGTGAGCGAGCTTCTAAAGTAACTTACAGCCGAGCGATTTCCAGGAGACCAGGTAAGTGAAGTATGTTTGTGCCTTCGGGCCTACATCACAAAACAGTAGGGTTATATTTGCTTGAATAAGTTTGTATGTCATGCATCATATTTTGAAAGTATGCGAAAATGAATTTACATGACATGGCATGGTAAGGAATGAACAGACTGTAACAGATAAGCTATTAAGGGAACTAATCCGCCTCTTAACTTATGAAGGGATTTATACTCTGGGAGAAGTGATCCAACTCCCAATTTCACAGGGGGATCTGAACACTTTGTTAAGGGAACTAATCCGCCCCTTAATCGAGAGAGAGGATGTATGACTTTGGGAGAAGTGATCCAACTCCCAATTTCACAGGGGGATCAGATCAGAAACGAAGGCATATGCAACTGAGATGAGAAAGTAGAAACTGCATGTTTAGGAATTTATGTTTCAGCATTTCATTTCATTACTGCTTTACTTACTTAGCATTAGGCTAATAGATGAGTTTTGTGATGTAGGTGAAGAAGTGACAGCAGGTGTGTTCTCTGAGTTTGCTGAGGACTAGGCAGGTTGGAGAGATGCATTCATGTACCGATCTGGCAACTGATGGGGCGGTTTAACTGGTGTCAGTGGATGAGAAGGTTTAGTGAACCGTGATTCAATTTAAGTATGTTGAGATTTTTTGTGACGGTGGTAATTTTAATGTTTTTTTTAATACATTTTGAGACTTTTCTGATAATGATACTCTGTTGATTTTAATAGTGGTTTTACCAAATTTTGGAGTAATACATGGATTTAAGTAGTTTTGAACAGTTTTCAGAAAAATGCTCAAGTTCTTTTGGTAGTCGGAGTTTTCTTTGTTTAGAGTAAAATTGTTGCTATGCTGTTTTTGTTGAGTGTTTTTGATCTATCGGTAGATGATATCTATCAGCAGACGTTGATTGTTTTTGATCTATCGGTAGATGATGTCTATTGGCAGACATTGAGTATTTTTGATCTATCGGTAGATGATGTCTATCGGTGGAAGTCGAAAGTTTTGTCTATTGGTGGATTTAGTCTATTGGTAGAAGTCGAGTATTTTATCTATCGGAAGATGTAGGGAGTGATTTGTCGATTTGTAATCGGATGATGTCGAATATTTTATCTATCGGAAGATGTAGGTAGTGATTTGTCGTTTTGCGATCGGTAGATATGAATTGAGGACTTTTGTCGTCTAGTGACTGGAGGACGTAGTTTGTTCTATCGGTAGATGTAGGCTGAGAATGTTTGTCATTTGTGAGCGGTAGACGTCGTCTGCCGAGTTAATGAAATCGCGTGGATATCACGTGGTCTGAGCGGTAGAAGTGTTTTGTTTTGTAAAAGACTTTTGTCGTATAGTGATCGGTCGACGTGTTCTGTTTTCTTTTTCTCTTTCAACCAACTTTCTTGAATATTTTAATTACTTAATAAATATTGTTTTTATACGATGATTTTTCCGCTACAAGTTTTAACGTTTTAAGAGTCAAGTCTTGAACATTGAATGAAAATCTAAAACTTTCTCAGAAAGTCATAGTTCGGTTCAGTATCTTGTGTAGCGAACTGGGTTCAGATAACTCGGGGCGTTACAAATTAAGTCCGTTTTGCGAAAGGAAAGCGTTATTAGAATCTTAATCATTAATATGGATTTTAAGAAAATTTCAAGAATTTTAGGAGCTGTAACGCTAAATTATGAGAATCACGTTTATCGTAATATAAATGACGTTTTAACAAAAATAGTAAACGAGGTCCGTTTTACAAACGAACAATTTTAATAAAGCCCTGATAATAAGTTGGAGTTATTGGAGAAATAAGGAAATTTGGAGAAAATGAATCGTTAGATAATTAACGAAACAAAGGACGAAACAAATAAAAAATCAAAGGAAGGGAAAAAAGGTAATTTGCCAAGCCAAATTTTAATTAAAAACACAATTCTTCTTCTTCTCCAACACTTCACGCGAAATCTCTCTGCATTTCTCCTCCCAGGCGATTTCTTTCTCCTCCGTGCGTGATTCCTCTTCCAACGGCGATTCCTCCTCCGATCAACCTCCATCCTTCACGTTTTCTTCTCCAATCCCGACCCTAGGTATGATTTTATAATTTTGGAAGGTTATTGTTCGGTTTTCACGAAGTTACACGGTTAGGGTTTCGTTTAGGGTTTTGTTAAAATGTGGATTTAGGGTTGGAAATCACTAGGTTTACCGTGTTTGTGAATATCATGGACGTATTAGGCGTTATTTGGTGACATATAGGGTGTATTTAAAGTTTGGGTTGAAAAGTCGGGTTTAAAGCTTGGAGAAAACTCCATTAATGTAGGTTTTGAGGTGTCGAGCGTAAATTGCTAGGTAAAATGCATCAATGAGTTAAATTAGAGTTTTAAGAGATTTCCTTAGTTAAAGTTTTGTCGGTTTGGACGTTTAATGGTTTAAACTCGTTTTAACTACAATTGTTGTGAAATTGCCTTAGGTGAACAACGCTCGTGGACGGAACTAGAATTGCAACGGACGCTAGGTAAGTTCTCGTGACTTACTATGGCCGATTGGCCTACAAAGTACGTCGAAGTTGTGTCGAGGATCTTTAATGATTTGTTTGTTTAAATGCTTTGGTTGGGTAGTTAAGATTTGTTCTTTCATAGATTAGGCTTTTTATTGTCTCGATGGTATATATGTCGTATGTTTACTTCATGCACGTAATTGTCCATGTATCATGGTTTTCAATTATGCATAGAAAATGAATTTTCGCACTATGTTTTCATGAAAAGTGATGTGGCCCGAAAAAGGGCTATTGATCTATTGTGTAGGCCAAAAGGGGCCTGTCACAATACCATATCCCTAAAATGAAATGAACCTACGTAATCTTTCATCTGGTCATGCAAGGTGGGGTTCAGGCACGGCTGTATACGGACGTAAGCGTGTACCCCCCCTCCCCCGTTTAGGTAAAGAGGGTTGTCCAACCGCGGGACATGTCCTCTCCATTTAATAGGCTGAGACCTCGTTGACATTCTGTCTACGACGTAATGATAAGAAAATGTTGCATGATTTCTGAACTTCATATGCACAGCATGTATCTACATTTATGAAACTTCCTGAGCCTTTAGCTCATAGTTGTCTGTATGGTGTAGGTGATCTTGATACAGGTGAGGACGAGATCCCTCCACCCGAGGAATGATCAGTTGATAAAAGATGGCTCGTGGGAGTGTGCTGGGTAGTCGGTTCGCTTTTTGACCCGTGGGGACGTAAGTAAATGTATTGATGTTTTGAATAGATAGAAATGTAGGAAAGTTGTATAGTTGAACATATTAGGATGTTTGGAAATCTAGATAGTTGATAGTTTGATGTTTTGGTAGACTTAATTTATAAAATGTTTTGTTAAGGTGTTATTACGGATTTCAGTGAACTGCTTGAAGTTTTATTTCAAACAGGGGAAATTGTTTAGGTTTTAAATGGATCCACGCAGTTCGTTTTTACGAAAGTTTACTATGTTTTTAAACACGTTCGAAGACACGTTTTGAGTTGTTTGTTGGTGGTTGATGAAAGGAGAAATGAATGGTTTATGTGGAAATGTTTAGTGTGTGCATGTGGTAAGAAAGTTATGCAGGGGAGAAGGAGGAAAGAAAGAAGGGAGAAGCAAACTCCCTGGAATTTCAGATTCCAGGGAGGTTGTCGATCGATCGCCTGAGGAGGTGATCGATCGGCAAGTGTTGGTAACTTCTCTGAGAAATCCAGAGAAGTTGCCGATTGATCTTCCAACAAGGGGCAATCGATCGGCTGGTGATCGATCGCTGGGGCGATCGAGGCGATCGATCTACAGTGTGAGGGGCGATCGAGCGCCCCTTCGATTTTTGTTCTGGCGATCGATCACCTGGTAATGGTACGATCGATCGCCCCTGTAGTTTTTTTGGGACGAACCTGTGCATGCACGTAAGGAAAATAAACAAGCTGCAAATGCTAACTAATAACTTAGTAGAATCAGCAGCAACTCCTTTCAAACCCTTAGAAAACAAACTAACGTATTTTCATCTAAAAACAGTGAGTTTTTCTCAAAATATCAAAACTTTAAACTTCCACAAAACTCACATTTTAACTTATCCAAACTTGTTAACTTAGCAGATGATTACCTTTACTAGAGAAGACAGGAGAATGGAAATCTTTTGGAAAGGTTGAAATCGCTAGGAAGAGAGAAAACAGAGGGAAGTGGAAAGAGCAGAGAAGAGGAAGTGAGGGTTTCACGTAGGAGGGGAGAGAAAAGAACATTGCTTCTTCAACAAGTTGCCAAGTGTCGATAGCTCATTTGTTCCTTCCCACCAACCTTAATTCTTACCTAAACAGCCTCTCCATTGATTTCTAACCAAATAGTTTTGTTTTGGTTGTACTTAGCTTGGTTTTCCAATTGAATTGTTACTTAGATTCTTCGATCCGTTTACTTCAAAAAAATCCACTTTTTTGTAAGGTATCGCAAAATTTCAAATAAAATATGCATTTTATTAATGGCCAATAAATCTCATTCAATAGTTTAAGGAATAATTACATGGAAAAAATGTCGGGTGTTACAATAGAACTATAACACCCGAGCATGTTATCAGACGTCATTATTTAAGATATTATTGGGGTAGTCATAATAAGTCGTGTAACACCCGACAACTTCAACCAGGTGACTTCCTAACTGTATTAACGGTCATGAATATTCAATCTTCACGGTTTAGAGTTTTATGCCAAGCCTAATTAATTACATGTGGATTTAAACTAGGTTGTGTGGCAAAGTTGTAATAATGGAGGATTGAGACCAGTATTTAAAGAAAATGGAAAGGATTCAAACCTCATTTAAACCACTGTAGCCGTCATCTCTTACTCTCAGCGACTTTCCCTCCCGAGCTCTCGCTCTCTGTCAGTAGGGAATCCCTCCTTCGACGATTGTTTCCTTGCTGCTTCTCAGCTACTTTGTGCTCGAGGTACGAGTTCGGCAATGTAGCTTTTTTTTTAGTCGTTAAGCTCTGTTTTCAGCTATGTGTTGAGGTTCTGGATTCTTCAATGGCCGAGTATTAGTAAGGATATTTTAAAATCTGAAAGTGGTAATGTCATTCCGAATCGATTTTGGACATAAAACAACCAACCCTGAGTTATCGCTAATCAAATCTGTCTGTTTTGGGTTTTGGATTTCAAACTTCACAGAGAACTATACTAAGGATTCGGGAGTGACTTTAGCTATTAGATCCTAGGATGACTTGTGGTTAGAACTAATAGGGTTTTGTTTTAACTACTGCAATGTAAATGTTTTAGGTGAAGAAGTTTGAAGAGAATGGAGCTCAAATTGCTAAGGAGACCAGGTAAGTGAATGTATAGGTTTCTCGGTCTTTAGGACCCTACATCAAAGGATGCTGAGTAGAAACTCATACGATGATTAGTAGTTCCTTATGTTACTGACTAGCATTTATGATGATGATTAGTTCAATGGTAAGGTTTCATGTTAGATAGTGCCATGTTCTGTAGCTTGATGATTTAAGAATTTCCATGTACATGCATCATGACTATTTTATGCATATGAAAATATTTTAAGAGCATAGTTTTCTCATGAAATAAGTAAGATAATGAAGTAAATCCTATGCAACTTGAATTAAGTGAGGGTTGGGGGCGGTTTGATGTATGTCACTGTCTAAAAGAAAGGACCATGAATACGACCCGCAAGGGATTATGTACACTCTCACTGTCAACCCCCTTTACCGGCACAAATCCTCTCTTAATCCACACAACATGAACGAAGAATATGATTGATGAATATGAATGATGAATATGATTGATGAATATGAATGATGAATATGAGTGATGAATAAGAATGAAGATTTTGTGTATGAATACGAACAAGAAAGGATTCATGAGCATCTGTTTCTCAAATGAGCATTCATGCATACTTGTTAGTATTGCATTCCTTACTAAGCATTAGGCTTATAGTTTAAACCTTATGATGTAGGTGACGAGATTTCAGGTGAGGATCCCAAAGTTTATGATGATGTCTGAGCTTGGTTGCTGGAAGGTGATCAGGGTGCAATTTCTGTGGCTGGATGGCAAATGAGACCCCTGGTTAATGTTTTTATGATTTTAGTTACGATAATGAATATGATAGTTTGAGTAGGATGAGTCTATTTTATAATATTGAGTCTTCTTTCAAAGTTGTCCGTTGACCACTGAATCTGGAAATAATTTTTGGGAGTATTGAACGGTTTGTTTGCTGAAGTCTTCCGCTATATGAATTCTGGGTGAGTTATTGATTTTCATTAGTATGAATGTTATGCCATTGAAGTTGAAATCAGTGAAGGTTATACCTATCGGATGATGAAAGTGCTATTTTATCGTCTAGTGATCGGCAGATATAGAGGGTTTAAGCTATCGGACGATGAAAGTGCTATTTTGTCGTCTAGTGATCGGTAGATGAAGTGCATTTGAGTTACCGGATGTTGTAAGTGATATTTCATCAGCCAGTGGCCGGCAGATGTAGAGTGTATTTAAGTTACCAGATGATGTAAGTGATATTTCATTGTCCAGTGACCGGTAGATATAGAGTGTTTAAGCTATTGGAAGATGTAGCTATAGTTTTGTCGTCTAGCGACCGGTAGATGAAGTGCATTTGAGTTACCAGATGATGTAAGTGATATTTCATCGTCCAGTGACCGGCAGATGTAGAGTGTATTTAAGTTACCGAATGATGTAAGTGATATTTCATTGTCCAGTGACCGGTAGATGTAGAGTGTTTAAGCTATCGGAAGATGTAGGTATAGTTTTGTCGTCTAGCGACCGGCAGATGAAGTGCATTTAAGTTACCGGATGTTATAAACATTGTTTTGTTGTCTAGTGACCGGTAGATGTGGTTTATTCTTCTATCGATAGATGCAGTCTAAGGGTTTAAGTTTCTCTTCATCAGCTGATACACATTGCACTGCCCGTCGGCAGATGTGTAATGTATTTCTTTGCTGAGCGATGCCTAGTGAATCGTGCATGACATCTTGAGTTAAGTTATGTTTCAAAAAAATATATATTCCCAATAATGAATAAAGTGTGAGTAATAAGAATTAAATGATTAAGAAAGATACGGATTATGTGACAATCCCTCTGGGGTCGTTACAAGTCGAGTGGAAGTACAGCAAACCGGGTTCAGATAACTCGGGGCGCTACAAGAACAATTAATTTTATCATAATGATGGTCATAGATGTATGATCTAACTTTTATTGTGTTTTCATTTATTAAGATTTACTCGGTAAAATTTTGTATGTATTACAATTCTTACAATTTATATATTGGGAATGAATTAAAATAAATAGTTGAAAATGTTAATATCGATATAGTTAAATTCATTTCTATAGATTATCTTGTTTGTTAGTTCGGTGATCGAATAATTAACACACACTTCACAATTGTCATGAATTAATTATTCAATCAAAAGCTAATGATTGTCAAAGATAAAGATATAATGTGAGAGGTTAACGAATTGTAAATCTAGCTCTCTATTATGAATCTTGGAGGTTAATATATATGTAATAACTATATCAATGAATATTTTTGAATAAATATATTCTATGTTTTTAAGAATGCAACTCTAAGTATTTAATAGAATTACTTTACAGTTAATAAATTATGTTAATTGATATAAAAAATTTATTAATCAACAAAAAAATTATTGGAGCTTAAAATTATAGGTCTATTGGTACCTTCGTCATCTTCTATCGTTATTCGAATAGTAGAAAAAATAACAAAAGAGATTAAATAATTAATTGTTTAATACACACAATGATAAGTTTTTTCATTAGATTGAATAATTGATTATTCAATTAATTAACAAACTTATAAAATTAGTTTTGAAAACAGGTTCTGTAAACAAATTATGTCAAATTTAAGTTGATGTCATGATGATAAATGTTGTGTAACACCCGGCATTTTTGCTATGTAATAGTTTCCCCGGATCATTTAAACGAATTAATATTACATTAATACAAAGGAATGTTTTGGTTAGATTGTTGGAATAATTAGTGGAGAACTAAACTAATGTTTAACTAAACCAAAACACTAAGTTAAAATGCATGGAAGGGCAAATTGGGGAGAAATTAAGGTTGGTGGGAGATAGTCAATGGATAGCTGACACATGGCAGCTTATTGAGGAAGTTAAGTTCTTCCCCCCACGCGAGATCCTCTTCACTTCTCTGCTCTGCTCTCTCTCCATTCTCTTCTCGGTAATTCTCTCTTCCAGTCAACAAGCAACCATCGAAGATTTACTTTGATCTCCTTAGATTTTATTCTGCTCCTCTGCTAAGGTAAACATCTACTAATGCTAACAAGTTTGGACAAGTTTAATGTGGGTTTTTCCCGAAGTTTAGGGTTATGGTATTTTGTGAAAAACTCACTGTCTTTGGATGAAAACACACCGGTTTGTTTTCTAAGGGTTTGAATGAGTTTGGAACAGACTCTTCTGACTTATTTGTTAGCATTTGCAGCTTGTTTATTTTCTGAACGTACATGTACAGGTTCGAACATTTCCGAGGCTTTCCGGCTAACTGCATCGCGGATAACAGGTAAGTTCATAACCGTAGGTTGGCCCTTAAGGCCCTACATCACGGAGGTACTAGGTTTCCTGTTCTGTCGAGTTGTTTTGGGTAGAAAGGTTATACTCTATGTTCTGAAATGTCTGGCTTCGATTTACCTTCTGTTGTCTTATTTCTGCTGTCTGCCTGTTTAAGTTCAAGCACCGTTCATGCATACACGTTTTCTCTGAAAGACATGCAAATGTTTTCTGTACACTGTTTGAAACTAAACAAGATAAAATTCGACTGAAATGTACCAGGTTAAGTGCGAGACGGGGACTGGCCCCAGAACTGTTTACTGTACTGTATCCCTGAATGTGCCTGACAGTGCACCCTCCCCCTCCCCCACTGTTTGCCAGTTGTCCTATAAGCTCCACTTAATTCTACTACCACTGTAACTTAATGCTCTGTACGGTCACCGTATTTCTGAAAACCGCATGCATAGCATTTTGCATCACTGCATATCTATATGTTCTTACTAAGTTTTAGACTCATAGGTGAACTCTCTGATGTACGTACTGAACCCAAAAATGAGGACTTTGTGCCTCAGTCTGATGATTAGTTGCTGGTGGATCGAGCTCATAGGGGTTTGGTTGCTGCAGCCAGACATGATTTCTGTTCAGAGGTTTCTGTAAAGTTTTTTTGAAATCCTGATTTTTGTGTTAAAAACTCTGTAGAAAACTCATCTTTTGGTAAATTCTGTAACTATATGTTAAGTCCTGTACTGTCCCTTGGATTTTGAAACAGTGTACAAGTTCTGATGTTTCAATTTTAGAAACCACTGTATTTGACAGTTAAGTTTATATTCTAAAGTATTCTGAAATTTGTTTGGAATGTTTCTACTAATTCATGCATGGATGAATTCTTGTTTTGGAACTATCCATGTAATTTATTTCCTTAAATCTGTCGATTTTAAAGTGTGTCTTATCGATCCTCAGATTTTGAAATACTGTATAGTTTCTGAGTCAACGCTTTAAAACTGCTGTATTTGACAGTTGAACTCATGCTCTGAATGTTCTGAAATGTTTTAGAATACTCTCCTGTTTTAAGAATTGCATGGATGATCTCGAATTTTAGAGTTATCCATATAGTCTGATTTTCCTAAATCTGTCGATTGAAATCTGTCATCTACAAAGTGTGTTTCGAAAACTTTGTTTTTGAATCGGGTTTTGAAGGTTTGCCCTCTTTTGTGAGATTTTCTGTTGGTATGTATTCCTGTCAAAAGTTGCTAAATTCCTGCCCCTTTTAAACTGTATCTTCCAGTCATGTTCACTACTGTTTTAAAACTATATCCACCGGTGATCTCTGTGCATCTTTTGTCGTATCTGAGTCCACCGCCAGCTTAAGTCTTCCGCCCAGTCTATTTACAGTTTTTGCCTACATCCACCGGTGACATCATTCATCTTCCGGCTGACGTCATCATCTCACCCGGCTTCGTCTGTTGTCATTACCTCTTTCGATGACGTCATCCACTGATTACTCCCCCGATTCAGTTTAAAACTATGTCTTCCGGCAGACGTCTTCAAGGTCATCCGCCCAGTGTATTTATGTCTTCCAGCTGATGTCAAAATAAGTCTTCCGTCCAGTTTAAAACTCCGTCTTCCGGCTGACGTCACCCAAGTCTTCCGCCAGTGTAATTACATCTTCCGGTGACGTCATCTGTCTTGTCTTATTCGACATCCACCGCCCAACAGTATTCTGTTTGTCTTTTAAACTACGACTTCCGCCAGCTTATTTATTTCTGCTTCCTGCTTTATCCTTTAACCCTTTCATTTATTTCTGAAGCCCGTCTCCTAATATTATTTTGTTTTCCCGTTTCGCTTTCGAATACAGGGGATGTTTTTCCCTTCCTCTGAAAAGTTTATGAGTTTACTTTTAAAGCTCATCCTGTTTATGTTCAAAAAAAATAGTCACCGTTTTTCCGATAACTGTCCCGGAGTGACGGCTCCGATCCTGGACCCCGATCGGGTTCGGTTTTGGGCTGTCATAGTTGTGGTATCAGAGAGACAAGGTTTTAAAACCGATTCTGTGAAATGTCTGACTGCGCAACCCGCCACGTGAGATCGCTCCACCAACTGTAAGTGTTTAAAAAAAAATTCCTGTAAAAGTTCTGTTTATTAAGTTAGGTTATTCTGTTTATAGGGTTTATTAGAAATGGTGAGAGGACATCAAGAAGAGTCAAGCGAAAGCTCTCGAGCCATTGACCGACTAACAGAACTGGTGGGTGCAAAGTCACGCATGGTTGAATGCATGATGGCCAGAGAAGACGATAGAAACAATAATCATGGAAATAATAATCGTGATAATGCGCCGCGAGACAACAGTGGAGGCAGATTCCGGCGACTCCAGCCGCCTTCATTTGATGGACTGTCTACAGACCCGACCCGTGCTGAAACCTGGATTCGAACAATGGAGAAAATGTTTGGATATGCAGAAGTAGAAGACAACAAGAAAGTTATTTGCGCCACGTTCTATCTCACCGAAAGTGCGGGATTTTTGTGGGACACAGTGCAGTCAACTACAGTGGCATTAAGCTGGGAAGGATTCACGAAGATCTTCTACGAGAAGTACTTTGACCGTGGAGTGAGGAAGGAAAAGTTGCTTGAATTCTCTCGGCTGCGACAATATGGGTCAGTGGCTGAATATGTTCAGAAATTCGAGTCACTGTCTCGATATGCAACACATATGGTGGCCACCGATGAGAACAAGGTGCACCAATTCATTCAAGGATTAAAGATGGACCTTCTGCGAGGGATCACAACCGGAGGGTTCGATGAGGCACCGTATATGAAGGTGGTGGCCAAGGCTTATCAGTTGGAGGCCTTAGAGATAAAGTCCCAGAGACAAAGAGATTCACCAAGAGGGATTATTCGAAATGTTCCTCAGTAACAACAGCAACAACCAAGAGGTCAAAACCTGCAACCTCAACAGCAACAAAACAGGGGCATCAAAAGGCCCATTGAGACTTTCACTTACCAAGAAAAGGGAAAGAGACCGATGGGAGCTCCTCAACTCACCATATGTCCACGGTGCCAGAAAAGCCACTAGGGCGAGTGCAGGTTTATCACTGGCGCTTATTTTTGATGTGGCAAGGGAGGCCATCAAGTCCGTGATTGCCCGATACCTGACACGAGACAAAATCAGGCCGTGCCAAGAGTCTTTGCAATGATGGAGGACGTTGATGATGCTGATCTGCACACAGCAATTACAGGTACAATTTTGGTGTGTAACATACCTGCATAGACTTTGTTAGACACGGGGGCCACTCATTCATTTGTGGCCATGGACTTTGCGGGTAGAAAGAACTTGTGCCTTGCACCGTCCGATCAGCCCTACAGTGTCATGCTACCGTCCGGAGAGTTTATGCACTCTGAGCAGGTGGTGCAGGGTGATATAGTGTCAGTTGGAGACCAGAAATTGTATGCCAATCTTATCGTCATCGGTATGAAAGGATACGAAGTGATTCTGGGGATGGACTGGCTATTTAGACATCATGCCACCATCGACTGTAGGTCCGGGCTCGTGACTTTTAAGAGCCCGAACGAAGTAGAGTTCTCCTATCAGGCAATCCCAAAGAAACATAGTATGCCTGTTATATCCACCTTGAAAGCTCAACAGCTAATGAGGTCAAGATGTGTCGGATTTCTTGCCTATGTAGTAGATGTTCAAAAACAAGGTGAGGTGGAACTTCAAAATATTCCGGTAGTTCGAGACTTCTCAGAGGTCTTCCTGGATGACTTACCGGGATTGCCACCTGATCGTGAGATCGAGTTCGAGATCGATGTGTATCCTGGTGCTGAACCAATATCAAAGAATCCGTACCGTATGGCACCGATTGAGCTGAGGGAGTTGAAGGCTCAGCTAAAGGAATTGGTGGATAAGGGTTTTGTGCGCCCTAGTTTCTCTCCGTGGGGTGCTCCCATCTTGTTTGTTAAGAAGAAGGATGGGTCCCTGCGGATGTGTATTGACTACCGTGAGCTGAACAAGTTGACTATCAGAAATAAGTACCCGTTGCCAAGAATCGACGATTTGTTTGATCAGCTACAAGGGGCTCGGGTATTTTCTAAGATTGACTTACGCTCCGGCTATTACCAGTTGAAGGTCAGAGCTGAAGATATTCCAAAGACTGCCTTCAGGACCCGATATGGACACTATGAGTTCTTGGTAATGTCGTTTGGATTAACCAATGCTCCTGCGGCATTTATGGACTTGATGAACAGAATATTCCAGGACTTTCTGGATAAATTTGTGATCGTATTTATCGACGACATCCTAGTGTATTCTAGAAGTGAAGCCGAACATGAGGAGCACTTGACTATTGTACTGTCAGTCCTAAAGCAGCATCATTTATATGCCAAGTTATCAAAGTGTGAATTCTGGCTGAACAGAATTAATTTCCTTGGCCACGTGGTGTCGGCTGAAGGAGTATCTGTGGACTCGGCTAAGATTGAGGCTGTAAGAGACTGGCCAAGGCCGAGGAATGCAAGCGAGGTACAGAGCTTTATCGGACTAGCTGGTTATTACAGAAAATTCATCAAGGGATTTTCTGTGATAGAAAAACCCATGACCAGCTTGACAAGGAAAGAAATCAAGTTCAGTTAGTCTGAAGCATGTGAGGTGAGCTTTCAGACACTTAAGCAGTAATTAACCACTGCTCCTCTGTTAGTATTGCTAGTTGAAGATGGCAAGTTCAGCGTATATTGTTATGCGTCAAAAATTGGCTTGGGATGCGTATTGATGCAAGAAGGGAAAGTGGTAGCATACGCGTCCAGACAATTGAAGAGCCATGAAGAAAACTACCCTACTCATTACCTTGAGTTAGCGGCAGTTGTATTTGCGCTGAAGGTATGGAGACACCACCTATATGGACAGTCATGTGAGGTGTTTTCTGACCACAAGAGTTTGAAGTACCTCTTTACTGAAGGAGTTGAATATGAGACAGAGGCGGTGGTTAGAATTTGTAAAAGACTACGATGTTGAGATCAAATACCATCCTGGTAAAGCTAATGTGGTAGCTGATACACTGAGCAGGATGCCAGCTACTGTGCAACCAGCTATGTCGGCCGTATCAATGCCTTTGAGGACGGAGATACAGAAGTTCGATATGGAGATAGTTTCTGGGCTATCGGCCATACTAGCAAACTTAACGCTACGGCCCTCCGTCCTGGACCGAATTAAAGAAGCCCAGAAGACCAATTCAAAGGAGATGGCTGATATGGTGAGCAAGGTACCAATGGCCTCTTCCGAGTTCAGCTATTCGGGAGATGGTATCCTGAAGTTCAGAGATAGATGGTATGTTCCGAAGGATGAGGAGTTACGGAAGCACATCTTGTCGGAAGCCCACTCATCTTCTTTCTCTGTACATCCCGGTAGTACGAAGATGTATTAAGACTTGAAACTTCACTTCTGGTGGCCTAATATAAAGAATGAAGTGGCCAAGTATGTGGAGTCTTGTATGATATGTCAACAGGTCAAATTTGAACATCAACGACCAAGTGGAACGCTTCAACCTCTCCCGATTCCCGAATGGAAGTGGGAGAACATCACAATGGACTTTGTTGTTGGCCTTCCAAGAACAGCTAAAGGCCACAATAGCATATGGGTCATAATGGACAGATTGACGAAGTCAGCCCATTTTCTATCTGTGAAGACGACATTCTCCATGGATCAGTATGCTGAGCTATATATTAGTGAGATTGTCAAGCTGCATGGTATTCCGGTGTCAATTGTTTCGGACCGGGATCCTAGATTCACTTCCAGGTTTTGGAAAAGTTTGCAGAGCTCCTTGGGCACTAGATTAGACTTCAGCACAACATTTCATCCACAGACTGACGGACAATCTGAAAGAACAATCCAAATACTGGAAGATATGCTAAGGTCGTGCGTACTGGAATTTCATTTTCCTTGGAGTAGATACTTGCCACTCGTGGAATTTGCATACAACAATAGTTATCAGGCTACGATTGGTATGGCTCCATATGAGGCCCTTTACGACAGAAAGTGTAGATCCCCATTGTGTTGGGATGAGGTCTGAGAAACCAAGCTTATTGGCCTTGAGATATTACAGCAGATGTCCGAGGTGATAGCTGCTATCAAACAACGGATAAAAATTGCTCAGAGTCGACAGAAGAGTTATGCGGACAATAGAAGAAGGGACTTAGAGTTTGCCGAAGGCGATGAAGTATTCCTGAAGGTGTCGCCTTTTAAGGGCGTAATGAGATTCGGTAAGAAAGGAAAGCTCAGCCCACGGTTCATTGGCCCTTTTCCCATTCTGAAGCATGTGGGAAACATGGCTTATAAACTACAGTTGCTAGCATCGATGGATGGGGTCCACAATGTCTTCCATGTTTCGATGCAGAGAAAATGTGTACGAGATCCAACTCAGATCGTGAAACAGGTGGACTTTGATATCATGCCGACACTGACGTATGAAGAAAGGCCCATACAGATATTGGATATGTCACTCAAAGTATTGCGAAACAAGGTGGTTCCACTGGTAAAAGTGTTATGGCGCAACCACAATGTGGAGGAAGCCACATGGGAAAGACAGGCGGATGTCAGGGCCCAGTATCCGGAGCTATTCGCTTAGGCAAATTTTGGGGAAAAAATTTATGTTAAGGTGGGTGGAATGTAACACCCGGCATTTTTGCCTTGTAATAGTTTTCTCGGATTATTTAAACGGGATTAATATTATATTAATACAAAGGTTTGTTTAGGTTGGATTGTTGGAATAATTAGTGGAGAACTAAACTAATGTTTAACTAAACCAAAACACTAAGTTGAAATGCATGGAAGGGCAAATTAGGGAGAAATTAAGGTTGGTGGGAGATAGTCAATGGATAGCTGACACATGGCAGCTTGTTGAGGAAGTTAAGTTCTTCCCCCCACGCGAGATCCTCTTCACTTCTCTGCTCTGCTCTCTCTCCATTCTCTTCACGGTATTCTCTCTTCCAGTCGACAAGCAACCATCGAAGATTTACTTCGATCTCCTCAGATTTTCTTCTGCTCCACCGCTAAGGTAAACATCTACTAATGCTAACAAGTTTGGACAAGTTTAATGTGGGTTTTTCCCGAAGTTTAGGGTTATGGTATTTTGTGAAAAACTCACTGTCTTTGGATGAAAACACACCGGTTTGTTTTCTAAGGGTTTGAATGAGTTTGGAACAGACTCTTCTGACTTATTTGTTAGCATTTGCAGCTTGTTTATTTTCTGAACGTACATGTACAGGTTCAAACATTTCTGAGGCTTTCCGGCTAACTGCATCGCGGATAACAGGTAAGTTCATAACCGTAGGTTGGCCCTTAAGGCCCTACATCACGGAGGTACTAGGTTTCCTGTTCTGTCCGGTTGTTTTGGGTAGAAAGGTTATAGTCTATGTTCTGAAATGTCTGGCTTCGATTTACCTTTTGTTGTCTTATTTCTGCTGTCTGCCTGTTTAAGTTCAAGTACCGTTCATGCATACACGTTTTCTCTGAAAGACATGCAAATGTTTTCTGTACACTATTTGAAACTAAACAAGATAAAATCCGACTGAAATGTACCAGGTTAAGTGCGAGACGGGGACTGGCCCCAGAACTGTTTACTGTACTGTATCCCTGAATGTGCCTGATAGTGCACCCTCCCCCTCCCCCACTGTTTGCCAGTTCTCCTATAAGCTCCACTTAATTCTGTAACACCCCTAATACCGTACCCGTGTTTCCATACATTTTTTTTTTTTTTTAAACTTTAAAACTTGACGTTAAGCAGAATTGAAATCGAAACCGAAACCGGAATCAAAATCAAAATTCGTTTGGTAAATCATTTAAAACATAAACTAAAACTATTTAACAAAACTTCAAAACATTTAATAAAAACATTTAAAAACCACGCAGAAGAAAGGGGGCAAAACTGTCCAGGCCCTGAAATTAGAGGCAGCGACCAGTGCAGCGACTGGTCGCTGCATCGCTGCGCCGAGGCAGCGATCGATCTCTGCGCTGCAGCAGAGATCGATCGCTGCATTGCTTCATAGCATCAGCGATCGATCTCTGCTGCAGAGCAGAGATCGATCGCTGCAGCTTTACAAGCAAGCAGCGATCGATCTCTGCTCTGCAGCAGAGATCGATCGCTGCACACAATGCAGCGATCCCCTCCTTCAAACACTCCAACACTTCATCGACAATTCTCCTCAACACTTCATGCTTCACAAACACATCAATTAGCTCTCTGGAAATCTGAATTCCAGAGAGCAAAATCCTATTACATCACGCCTACACTCACAACAACGTTTCAAAATTTCAAACTTTCATCTCTCTGGAATCCGATTCCAGAGAGTAACCCCTTTTACAATTCTCTTCAACTTGCAGCGGACTTTACGAAGTCCAACTGCGTGGATAGCTCTAAAAACCGAGCTATCCGTGACAACCTACAAACAACATTTCAAAACATTTTCATTTAACTTAAACATTTAAACCAAAACATTTCATAACGAAACTGGTTAAACCAAAGCGTTATCTAATCCCTATCCAGATCCAAACAACCTAAATATTCTATACAATTATCAGATCAAAATATCCCAAAATAACCCCAGAGTCCATACATAAATCCCCACGGGTCATATCGCGCCTCGACTACCCAGCGCACTCCCACGAGCATCATCCATCAGCTGCTCCTACATCAGGAGGAGGAATATCATCCTCACCTGGGTAAACGTAACCTAGAACGTCACCTACACCATACAGACACATATGAGATATTGAAATCTCAGTAAACTACGTAAATGCAGATGCGTTCGTGCGTATGCCATTCAAAAAACATGCATATCAGACATATCAGGTCATTTCATACAGATTGCCACCGAGATATCAGCCCTCTAAATGGAAAGGATACATCCCGCGGTCGGACTACCACTTTTGATTTAGAGGAGGGGGTACATGCTCACAAACCCTACAGCCATGCCTGAGCCCCATCTCGCGTGACCAGATACAGATTACGTATTTTCGTTCATTATTCATTTCATTTGAAAACTTGTGCAGAAATCCATTTTCATGCCATTTTGAAACACGTGATGCATGAACAGTTATAAACAGAAAATAAACAATCAACATATATACCATCAAGACCAAAATAGAGTAACCTATAAACAATTTAAACCTAACTACCCAACCGAAAGCGATTTAAAGCAAACAATTCCTTAGGGATCCTCGATACGACATCGAAGTATGGTGTAGACCGATTGGTCAAGTAAGTCACGAAAACTTACCTTGGGCGCGCAGAATCTCAAGCTTCGATCACGGGAGTCGTGTGTCTGAGGAAAACACGATATTCGTAGTTAAAACCAATTTAAACTATAAACGTCCAAATTACGAAATCCTTAACTAATGAATTTCCTAAAATTCCAACTTAATAATTCGAAGTATTTAACAACGACATAATGCTCGATAACCTGGAATTCCGATTAACGAGTTTTTCTCAAAAACTCGGAAATTTACCAATTTTTAACTTTTTTCTCAAATTGATTTTTCTTCGTCCAATAATGTCCAATACGTTCAATACGTACTTAATCAAGGCTAATCTATTAATTACGAGCCCTAATTCGACATTTTTATCGAAACCCTAATCGAAACCCTAACGTTAAATCGACCTAAAACTTGGAATTTAACGCTCAAGGACCGAAGCTACTTACCGAGGGTAGCGAGAGGAGGAGAAACCGTGAAGGACGGAGGAAGAACGAAGGTCGGACGGAGGTCGGATGTCGTGAGAACGCCGGCGGCCAGAGAGAAGTTTCTTCTCTGTTCGTGAGCGCCAGAGAGAAAAGAGAGAAGTGAGGAGAAAAAGAGAGATTTGTGTTATTTATTAATTTTGGTTTGCAAATTACCATTTTGCCCTTCTTACTTAATTCTATTTGTTTCGTCCTTCGTTTCGTTAATCGTCCAGCTATTCGGGATCACCAAATTTCCTAATTTCGCCAATAAGTCCAATTAGTTACCAGAGATTTATTAAAACTATCCGTTCGCAATTTGGACCTCATTTACTATTTTTACTAAAACGTCAATTATATTACGATAGAGGTAATTACTCGGAATATAGCGTTACTCGTTCGAAAATTCCCGAAAATTCCTTAAAATTCCAATTGGTCGTTTGGATCGTAATGACGCTTTCATTTCGTAAATCGGACCTGATTTGACATATTTACGAAAAATGCCATTAAATAATGAAATAATAATATAATATAATATATTCAAAAAGTCCGTACAAGCCGGATATTACAAATTCTACTGCCACTGTAACTTAATACTCTGTACTGTCACCGTATTTCTGAAAACCGCATGCATAGCATTTTGCATCACTGCATATCTATATGTTCTTACTGAGTTTTAGACTCATAGGTGAACTCTCTGATGTAGGTACTGAACCCGAAAATGAGGACTTTGTGCCTCAGTCTGATGATTAGTTGCTGGTGGATCGAGCTCATGGGGGTTTGGTTGCTGTAGCCAGACATGATTTCTGTTCAGAGGTTTCTGTAAAGTTTTTCTGAAATCCTGATTTTTGTGTTAAAAACTCTGTAGAAAACTCATCTTTTGGTAAATTCTGTAACTATATGTTAAGTCCTGTGCTGTCCCTCAGATTTTGAAACAGTGTACAAGTTCTGATGTTTCAGTTTTAGAAACCACTGTATTTGACAGTTAAGTTTATATGCTAAAGTATTCTGAAATTTGTTTGGACATGTTTCTACTAATTCATGCATGGATGAATTCCTGTTTTGGGAACTATCCATGTAATTTATTCCTTAAATCTGTCGATTTAAAGTGTGTCTTATCGATCCTCATATTTTGAAATACTGTATAGTTTCTGAGTCAACGCTTTAAAACTGCAGTATTGACAGTTGAACTCATGCTCTAAATGTTCTGAAATGTTTAGAATATCTTCTGTTTTAAAGAATTGCATGGATGATCTCGAATTTAGAGTTATCATGTAGTCTGATTTTCCTAAATCTGTCGGTTGAATCTGTCATTTGCCGGGGA
>CM039502.1:34340759-34397438 GCA_022432975.1 Begonia masoniana
ACAGACAGTAACGAAACGGTTATAGAGGATAGACGGCAGCCGGAAGATGGCTGACGTCAACGTTGGATGCAGGCAACGTGAAGAATTCGGGTTAGTAGAAGGAGATGACGTCAGCCGGAAGATAGATGACGTCACGGTGGATATCAGGCAGTGAAGAAAGCGGTAGCAGGAGGATGACGTCAGCCGGAAGAGGATGACGTCACGGTGGATGCAGGCATGTGAACGAAATCGGTAGAAGGAGTGACGTCAGAGGGATGATGGATGACGTCAGCCGGATGATGGATGACATCACCGGTGGAATACAGGCAATGAATGAACACGGTTAGAAGGAGGAGGACGTCAGCCGGACGATGGATGAGTCACCGGTGGATGCAGGCAATGAACGAAATCGGAAGATGCAGCTTTTAAGGCAAAAGCTTGACAACTTAACGGGAAAGTCATAAGAACAGAAAACTTCAAACAGAAGGCATAAGGGCTTCAAACCCTCAAACCCGATTCTAAACACGGTTTTAAAACATGCATGGGAACATGAAAGAAGTTAGAAAACCTAACAGAAGATCAAGAAAACAACTGCATGGATTATTCCAAAACCAGAGACAATCCATGCACAGATTATCAGAGAATATCCCAAACAAATTCCAGAATACTCTAGAATACAAACTTAACTATCAAATACAGCGGGTTTAAACCTTGAAACAGAATCTATACATTGTTTCAAAATTTCAAAGACAGTACAAAACTTAACATAGATTTACAGAAACTCCCAAAACAGAAGTTTTCTTCAGGGCTTTTAACACAAAGACCAGAATTTCATAAAACTTTACAATATAAACGATATTTTAAAGACTTGAACCTCAAAGCAGAATTATGTCTAACTGCAGCAACCACCCTGTGAGCTGGATCCACCATTTACATCAGATCATCATTTTGAGGAACAAGGTCCTCGGTTTCAGGTTCAGTACCTACATCAGAGAGTTCACCTATGAGTCTAAAACTCAGTAAGGACATAATCAGAATGCAGTAATGCAAAATGCTATCCATGCAGTTTTTCAGAAATACGGTGACAGTACAGAGCATTAAGTTACAGTGGCAGTAGAGTTAAGTGGAGCTTATAGGGGAACTGGCAAACAGTGGGGGAGGGGGAGGGTGCACTATCAGGCACAATCAGGTATACAGTACAGTAAACAGTTCTGGGGCCAGTCTCCGTCTCGTACTTAACCTGGTACATTTCAGTCGGATTTTATCTTGTTTAGTTTCAAACAGTGTACAGAAAACATTTGCATATCTTTCAGAGAAACGTGTATGCATGAACGGTGCTTGAACTTAAACAGGCAGACAGCAGCAATAAGACAACAGAAGGTAAATCGAAGCCAGACATTTCAGAACATAGACTATAACCTTTCTACCCAAAACAACCCGACAGAACAGGAAACCTAGTACCTCCGTGATGTAGGGCCTTAAGGGCCAACCTACGGTTATGAACTTACCTGTTTTTCCTCGATGCAGTTAGCCGAAAAGTCTCGGAAATGTTCGAACCTGTACATGTACGTTCAGAAAATAAACAAGCTGCAAATGCTAACAAATAAGTCAGAAGAGTCTGTTCCAAACTCATTCAAACCCTTAGAAAACAAACCGGTGTGTTTTCATCCAAAGACGGTGAGTTTTTCACAAAATACCATAACCCTAAACTTCGGGAAAAACCCACATTAAACTTGTCCAAACTTGTTAGCATTAGCAGATGTTTACCTTAGCGGAGGAGCAGAAGAAAATTCGAGGAGACAAAGTGTTGGTGCTTTGTCAAAATCGCCAGGAAGAGAGAACAAGGAGCAGTGGGAAGAAACAGATGAGAAGTAAGGGTTTCATGTAGGAGGAAGAACTTAGCTTCTTCATCAAGTTTCCAGATGTCATTCAACCATTGGCTCACTTCCACCTACCTTAATTACTTCCACATTTACCCTTCCATTGGCTTTTTAAACTTAATGTTTAGTTTAGTTAGCCTTTAGTTCGGTTCTCTACCCATTAAATGTTCCAAAGTTTACAATAAAATAGTTATTGTAATAATGGCAATTTAAATCCATACAATAATTCAACAGATTATTACATGGCAGAAAATGCCGGGTGTTATATTCCACCCACCTTAACAGAAATTTTATCCCCAAAATTTGCCTAAGCGAATAGCTCCGGATACTGGGCCCTGACATCCGCTTGTCTTTCCCATGTGGCTTCCTCCACATTGTGGTTGCGCCATAACACTTTTACCAGTGGAACCACCTTGTTTCGCAATACTTTGAGTGACATATCCAATATCTGTATGGGCCTTTCTTCATACGTCAGTGTCGGCATGATATCAAAGTCCACCTGTTTCACGATCTGAGTTGGATCTCGTACACATTTTCTCAGCATCGAAACATGGAAGACATTGTGGACCCCATCCATCGATGCTGGCAACTGTAGTTTATAAGCCATGTTTCCCACACGCTTCAGGATGGGAAAAGGGCCAATGAATCGTGGGCTGAGCTTTCCTTTCTTACCGAATCTCATTACGCCCTTAAAAGGCGACACCTTCAGGAATACTTCATCGCCTTTGGTAAACTCTAAGTCCCTTCTTCTATTGTCCGCATAACTCTTCTGTCGACTCTGAGCAATTTTTATCCGCTGTTTGATAGCAGCTATCACCTCAGACATCTGCTGTAATATCTCAGGGCCGATAAGCTTGGTTTCTCCGACCTCATCCCAACACAATGGCGATCTACACTTTCTGTCGTAAAGGGCTTCATATGGAGCCATACCAATCGTAGCTTGATAGCTATTGTTGTAAGCAAACTCCACGAGTGGCAGGTATCTACTCCAAGGAGCATGAAATTCCAGCACGCACGATCTTAGCATATCTTCTAATGTCTGAATCGTCCTCTCAAATTGTCCATCCGTCTGTGGATGAAATGCAGTGCTGAAGTCCAATCTAGTGCCCAAGGAGCTTTGCAAACTTTTCCAAAACCTCGATGTGAATCTAGGATTCTGGTCCGAAACAATCGACACCGGTATACCATGCAGTTTAATAATCTCGCTAATATATAGTTCAGCGTACTGATCTATGGAGTACGTTGTCTTCACAGGTAGAAAATGGGCCGACTTTGTCAATCTGTCCACTATGACCCATATGCTATTGTGGCCTTTAGCTGTCCTTGGAAGGCCAACAATAAAGTCCATTGTGATGTTCTCCCACTTCCATTCGGGAATCGGGAGAATTTGAAGCATTCCACTTGGTCGTTGATGTTCAGCTTTGACCTGTTGACATATCATACAAGACTCCACATACTTGGCCACTTCATTCTTCATATTCGGCCACCAGAAGTGAAGTTTCAAGTCTTGATACATCTTCGTGCTACCGAGATGTACAGAGAAAGAAGATGAGTGGGCTTTCGACAAGATGTGCTTCCTTAACTCTTCATCCTTCGGAACATACCATCTATCTCTGAACTTCAGGATACCATCTCCCGAATAGCTAAACTCGGAAGAGGCCATTGGTACCTTGCTCACCATATCAGCCATCTCCTTTGAATTGGTCTTCTGGGCTTCCTTAATTCGGTCAAGGACGAAGGGCCATAGCGTTAAGTCTGCTAGTATGGCCGATAGCCCAGAAACTATCTCCATATCAAACTTCTGTATCTCCGTCCTCAAAGGCATTGATACGGCCGACATAACTGGTTGCATAGTAGCTGGCATCCTGCTCAGTGCATCAGCTACCACATTAGCTTTACCAGGGTGGTATTTGATCTCAACATCGTAGTCTTTTACAAATTCTAACCACCGCCTCTGTCTCATATTCAACTCCTTCTGAGCAAAGAGGTACTTCAAACTCTTGTGGTCAGAAAACACCTCGCATGACTGTCCATATAGGTGGTGTCTCCATACCTTCAGCGCAAATACAACTGCCGGTAACTCAAGGTCGTGAGTAAGGTAGTTTTCTTCATGGCTCTTCAATTGTCGGGATGCGTATGCTACCACTTTCCCTTCTTGCATTAATACACATCCCAAGCCAACCTTGGACGCATCACAATATACGCTGAACTTGCCGTCTTCAACTGGCAATACTAACAGAGGAGCAGTGGTTAATTTCTGCTTAAGTGTCTGAAAGCTCATCTCATAAGCTTCAGACCACCTGAATTTGATATCCTTCCTCGTTAAGCTGGTCATAGGTTTTGCTATCACAGAGAATCCCTTGATGAACTATCTGTAATAACCAGCTAATCCGATAAAGCTCCTTACCTCACTGGCATTTCTCGGCCTTGGCCAGTCTCTTACAGCCTCAATCTTGGCCGGGTCCACAGATACTCCTTCAGCCGACACCACGTGGCCAAGGAAATTAATTCTGTTCAGCCAGAATTCACACTTTGATAACTTGGCATATAATTGATGCTGCCTCAGAGTCGATAGCACAATTGCCAAGTGCTCTTCATGCTCGGCCTCACTCCTGGAAAAAATTAAGATATCGTCGATGAAAACGATTACAAATTTATCCAAGACATCTTGGAATATCCTGTTCATCAGGTCCATAAATGCTGCCGGAGCATTAGTTAATCCGAACGACATCACCAAGAACTCGTAGTGTCCGTATCGAGTCCTGAAGGCGGTCTTTGGAATATCTTCAGCTCTGACCTTCAACTGGTAATAGCCAGAGCGTAAGTCAATCTTAGAAAATACCCGAGCCCCTTGTAGCTGATCAAACAAATCGTCGATTCTTGGCAACGGGTACTTATTTCTGATAGTCAACTTGTTCAGCTCACGGTAGTCAATACACATCCGCAGGGACCCATCCTTATTCTTGACAAATAAGACGGGAGCACCCCACGGAGAGAAACTAGGGCGCACAAAACCCTTGTCCACCAACTCTTTCAGCTGAGCCTTCAATTCCTTCAGCTCAATTGGTGTCATGCGGTACGGATTCTTTGACACCGGTTCAGCACCAGGATACACATCGATCTCAAACTCTATCTCACGATCCGATGGCAATCCCGGTAGGTCATCTAAGAAAACCTCAGGGAAGTCTCGAACCACCGGAATATTTTGAAGTTCGACCTCACCTTGCCTCTGAACATCTACTACGTGGGCAAGAAATCCGACACATCCTGACCTCATCAGTTGTTGAGCTTTCAAGGTTGATATGACAGGCATACTATGTTTCTTTGGTATCGCCTGATAGGAGAACTCTACTTCGTTCGGGCGCTTAAAAGTCACGAGCCCGGACCTACAGTCGATGGTGGCATGATGTCTAAATAGCCAGTTCATCCCCAGAATGACATCGTACCCTTTTATACCGATGACGATAAGGTTGGCGTACAATTTCTGGTCTCCTACCGTCACTATATGTAACGACCCGGGAGGATCGTCACATAATCCGTATCTTTCTTAATCATTTAATCCTTATTACTCACACACGATTCATTATTAGCAGTGTATTTCTTTTTTTTGAAACATAGTTTAACTCAAGATGTCATATGCGATTCGCTAAGCCTCAATTGGCAAAGGAAAACATTACATATCTGCCGGCGGGCAGTACAATGTGTATCTGCTAGTGACGGGAAAACTTTAAGTTATAGACTGCATCTACCGATAGAAGAATGAACTACATCTACCGGTCACTAGACAACAAAACCGTGTTTATACCATCCGGTGGAGAAGCTCTCTACATCATCCGATGAAAAAGGGTACATCATCCGGTGGTCATGTGCATCTCACGTAAATAATTAAAACGTGACCCGGTCACTAAACGACAAATAACATTCTCATCATCCGGTGACTTATTACACTACATCTGCCGATCACTAGACGACAAAATAACACTCTCATCATCCGATAGCTTAAACACTCTACATCTTCCGATCGCTAGACGACAAAATAACACTTTCATCATCCGATGGCTTAAACACTCTACATCTGCCGATCGCTAGACGACAAAATAACACTTTCATCATCCGATGGCTTAAACACTCTACATCTGCCGATGACGTCAGCCAGATGATTGCCTCATCCAGCTTCTATCATACGGCAGTAAAACACTACAATCATCAAACATCTTCATTCGATAGAACATATCACAGCTCACCCGATTCCTAACTTAGTAACCATAAACCTCAAAGAGTAAAAATCATAAACTCATCTAACATACGCATAGCGGAAGACTCAAACAAAACAAACCATTCATTAATCCTTAAAATCGTATTCAGACTCTAAAGACAAGCTTTTCAAATCCAAATCTCATTGTTATAAGAAATTCTGTTCTATTTAGTCATCTGTTCATCGTAAACTTTTCTAACTTACTATGAGCATAACCAGGGAGCTTAATCGCCTATTCCGCCTTCACTGTCACACTGAGCATCCTCCAGCAACCAAGCTTAGACATCCTCATTAACCTTGAGTTCCTCACCTGAAAACTCGTCACCTACATCATAAGGTTTAAACTATAAGCCTAATGCTTAGTAAGGAATGCAACACTAACATGGATGCATGAATGTATAGTTTGGGAAAATCACATGCTCATAAGTCTTTTTCTTGTTCATATCTTTACTTGAAATCATCATTCATAGTCATAGATCATATTCAACATTCATAGTCATTGGTCATATTCATCATTCATAGTCATTGGTCATATTCATCATTCATAGTCATTGATCATATTCATCATTCATAGTCATTGATCATAATCATCATTCATAGTCATTGATCATATTCATCATTCATATAAGTTGTGTGGATTAAGAGAGGATTTGTGCCGGTAAAGGGGGTTCGACAGTGAGTTTGATCTTGTTCCCTACTGCGGGTCGTATTCATATGTCCCTCTTTGGACTGTGACATACGCCGAAACGCCCCCAACCCTCACTTAGTCCACGTTGCATAAATCTTATATATATACATATATACATACATATTCTGTTCATGGAGAACATGCATTAAAACATTTTCTTATGCTTGAGAATCATTCATGATGCATGAACATGAGAACTTTTAGCCCATCAGACTATGACAAGGATCATACCAGAGCAGACAACTTCATATTCACTAGCAGGTCATCAATTAGTATAACTCGCAACATTCATCAATCCTTCAAGTGCAGACAAGCTCATTATCATAAGGTAAACATTAGACATCTAAAACAACCTAGTACTCCCACGATGTAGGGCTCTATTAGTCGGAAATCTTAATACATTCACTTACTTGGTCTTCTTAGCACTTGAGTTCCTTTCTCTTTAAACTTCTTCACCTAAAGCATTTACATTGCAGTAGTTAAAACAAAATCCTAATAGTTCTAATCTCAAGTTATCCTAAGATTTAATAGCTAAAGTCATTCCCACTCTCAGATTTCAAATGTCCTTATTATTAGTCGGCCATTGGAAGATCCAAAACTCCAATGCCGAGTAGAAAACAGGGCTAACAAACTAACAGATAGCTGCGTTGTCTATTGCATACCTCGGGCACAGAGTAGTCGAGTGGTGGCAGAGAAACCGATCGTCAAAGAGAGTATGCTGGAAGCAGAGAGCAAGAGCTTGGGAGAGAATAAATCGCCGAAAAGGAAGGTGTCGGCTACAGTGGTTCAAGTGAGGTTTAAAACATTTCCTTTTTCTTTATATATTGGTCATCACCCTCCATTATTACAACTTTGCCACTCAACCTAGTTTAAATCCACATAAAATAAATTATTATTGGTATAAAACTCTAAACCGTGAAGATTGAATATTTATGACCGTTAATACAGTTAGGAAGTCACCTGGCTGAAGTTGTCGGGTGTTACACTATATCACCCCGCACCACCTGCTCGGAGTGCATAAACTCTCCAGACGGTAGCACAATGCTGTAGGGCTTATCTGACGACGTACTATAAAACCTCTGTTTAACTATGAAGTCCATGGCCACAAACGAATGTGTGGCCCCCGTGTCCCACAAGGTATAGGCAGGTGCATCACATACTGAAATTGTACCTGTAATTGCTGTGTGCAGATCAGCATCATCAACATCCTCCATCATTGCAAAGACTCTTGGCACGGCTTGACCCGTTCTGGTGTCGGGCATTGGGCAATCCTGAACTTGATGGCCTCCCTTGCAACATCGAAAACAAGCGCCAGTGATAAACCTGCACTCGCCCTGGTGGCTTTTCTGGCACCGTGGACATATGGTGAGTTGAGGAGCTCCCATCGGTCTCTTTCCTTTGTCTGGGTAAGTGATGGTCTCATTGGGCCTCTTAATGCCCCTGTTTTGTTGCTATTGAGGTTGCAGGTTTTGACCCCTTGGTTGTTGCTATTGTTGCTGAGGAACATTTCGAATAATCCCTCTTGGTGAATCTCTTTGTCTCTGGGACTTTATCTCTAAGACCTCCAACTGATAAGACTTGGCCACGACCTTCACATACGGTGCCTCATCGAATCTTCCGGTTGTGATCCCTCGTAGAAGGTCCATTTAACCCTTGAATGAATTGGTGCACCTTGTTCTCATCGGTGGCCACCATATGTGTTGCATATCGGGACAGTGACTCGAATTTCTGAACATATTCAGCCACTGACCCATATTGTCGCAGCCGAGAGAATTCAAGCAACTTTTCCTTCCTCACTCCCCGGTCAAAGTACTTCTCGTAGAAGATCTTCGTGAATCCTTCCCAGCTTAATGCCACTGTAGTTAACTGCACTGTGTCCTACCAAAATCCAGCACTTTCGGTGAGATAGAATGTGGCGCAAATAACTTTCTTTGTTCTTCTACTTCTGCATATCCAAACATTTTCTCCATTGTTCGAATCCAGGTTTCAGCACGGGTCGGGTCTGTAGACAGTCCATCAAATGAAGGCGGCTGGAGTTGCCGGAATCTGTCTCCACTGTTGTCTCGCGGCGCATTATCACGATTGTTATTCCCATGATTATTGTTTCTATCGTCTTCTCTGGCCATCATGCGTTTAACCATGCGTGACTGTGCACCCACCAGTTCTGTTAGTTGGTCAATGGCTCGAGAGCTTTTGCTTGACTCTTCTTGATGTCCTCTCACCATTTCTAATAAACCTTATAAACAGAATAACCTAACTTAATAAACAGAACTTTTACAGGAATTTTTAAACACTTACAGTTGGTGGAGCGATCTCACGTGGCGGGTTGCGCAGTCAGACATTTCACAGAACCGGTTTTAAAACCTTGTCTCTCTGATACCACAACTGTGACAGCCCAAATCCGGAACCCGATCGGGGTCCGTGGATGGAAAACGGTGACTAACTTTTTTTTTTCCTTCTTACATATAAGTCAAAACAGTGGACATTATACTTTTAAAATATTTACAGAGAAACAGAATCGAATGACAGGAAACATGCACTGTCATCGCAAACCCTAAAAACGTAACTTCACAGAGAGGGAGAAACTACAGTGGGTAACAAAAAACATTTATAGGGAAAGAGAGAGAGTTCTCGGGTGAAGCAGAAGACAGAAATGAACTTAATTTAAAAGAATTCAGGCTGGCGGAAGACTTGGTATAAAAAGAGCTTCGGTGGATGTGAACTATAAACAAGAATTGAGTTCACCGGTAGGAACAGACAGTAAACGAAATCGGTAGAAGGAGATGACGTCAGCCGGAAGATGGATGACGTCAGCCGAAAGATGGATGACGTCACCGGTGGATGCAGGCAGTGAACGAATTCGGTAGAAGGAGATGACGTCAGTCGGAAGATAGATGACATCACCGGTGGATGCAGCCAGTGAATGAAATCGGTAGAAGGAGATGACGTCAGCCGGAAGATGGATGACGTCACCGGTGGATGCAGGCAGTGAATGAAATCGGTAGAAGGAGATGACGTCAACCGGAAGATGGATGACGTCACCGGTGGATGCAGGCAGTGAATGAAATTGGTAGAAGGAGATGACGTCAGCCAGAAGATGGATGACGTCACCGGTGGATGCAGGCAATGAACGAAATCGGAAGATGCAGCTTTTAAGGCAAAAGCTTGACAACTTTAACGGGAAGTCATAACAAACAGAAAACTTCAAACAGAAGGCATGAGGGCTTCAAACCCTCAAACCTGATTCTAAACACAGTTTTAAAACATGCATGGGAACATGACAGAAGTTAGAAAACCTAACAGAAGATCAAGAAAACAACTGCATGAATTATTCCAAAACCAGAGACAATCCATGCACAGATTATCAGAGAATATCCCAAACAAATTCCAGAATACTCTAGAATACAAACTTAACTGTCAAATACAGCGGGTTCAAACCTTGAAACAGAATCTATACATTGTTTCAAAATTTCAAAGACAGTACAAAACTTAACATAGATTTACAGAAACTCCCAAAACAGAAGTTTTCTACAGGGCTTTTAATACAAAGACCAGAATTTCATAAAACTTTACAATATAAACTATATTTTAAAGACTTGAACCTCAGAACAGAATTATGTCTAACTGCAGCAACCACCCTGTGAGCTGGATCCACCATTTACATCAGATCATCATTTTGAGGAACAAGGTCCTCGGTTTCAGGTTCAGTACCTACATCAGAGAGTTCACCTATGAGTCTAAAACTCAGTAAGGACATAATCAGAATGCAGTGATGCAAAATGTTATGCATTCAGTTTTTCAGAAATACGGTGACAGTACAGAGCATTAAGTTACAGTGCAGTAGAATTAAGTGGAGCTTATAGGGGAACTGGCAAACAGTGGGGGAGGGGGAGGGTGCACTATCAGGCACAATCAGGTATACAGTACAGTAAACAGTTCTGGGGCCAGTCCCCGTCTCGCACTTAACCTGGTACATTTCAGTCGGATTTTATCTTGTTTAGTTTCAAACAGTGTACAGAAAACATTTGTATGTCTTTCAAAGAAAACGTGTATGCATGAACGGTGCTTGAACTTAAACAGGCAGACAGCAGAAATAAGACAACAGATGGTAAATCAAAGCCAGACATTTCAGAACATAGACTATAACCTTTCTACCCAAAACAACACGACAGAACAGGAAACCTATTACCTCTGTGATGTAGGGCCTTAAGGGCCAACCTACGGTTATGAACTTACCTGTTTTTCCTCGATGCAGTTAGCCGAAAAGTCTCAGAAATGTTCTAACTTGTACATGTACGTTCAGAAAATAAACAAGCTGCAAGTGCTAACAAATAAGTCAGAAGAGTCTGTTCCAAACTCATTCAAACCCTTAGAAAACAAACCGGTGTGTTTTCATCCAAAGACAGTGAGTTTTTCACAAAATATCATAACTCTAAACTTCGTGAAAAACTCACATTAAACTTGTCCAAACTTGTTAGCATTAGCAGATGTTTACCTTAGCGGAGGAGCAGAAGAAAATCTGAGGAGACAAAGTGTTGGTGCTTTGTCAAAATCGCCAGGAAGAGAGAACAAGGAGCAGTGGGAAGAAACAGATGAGAAGTGAGGGTTTCACGTAGGAGGAAGAACTTAGCTTCTTCATCAAGTTGCCAGATGTCATTCAACCATTGGCTCACTTCCACCTACCTTAATTACTTCCACATTTACCCTTCCATTGGCTTTTTAAACTTAATGTTTAGTTTAGTTAGCCTTTAGTTCGGTTCTCTCCCCATTAAATGTTCCAAAGTTTACAATAAAATAGTTATTGTAATAATGGCAATTTAAATCCATACAATAATTCAACAGATTATTACATGGCAGAAAATGCCGGGTGTTACAATTTTTGTCAGTCAATCGTTCTTTTTAGTAAGGATTTTCATACTGATTCTTATATGATTAATCTATTTTCTTTTGGGAATATATATTAAATTGATTGATAGAGTTTGTTTTTAGTTCATACTCATATTTTTTATGTTGTCATTCCAAATAGATATTTGTCTTGATTTGTTTAAAGGACCTTTTGTGTGATCCATCATTCTATAGAAGGGATAATTTTTCTCATATTTTGTTTTAATGTACTATTGTTCTTTGTTTGCCTACTTTGTTGATTTAGTTGGAAACACGACGATTTTGGAGCATTTGATCTTGTGTTCCGTCATTTGAGCTCTAATTTTAAGAGCTTGTCTATATGGAGTTGGACCAGTAGACGTGATCTATAGCTATGTTGTGATCTTTAATTTCTTTAGATTCATTGGTCATTCCAATGTTGAAATTTTGCGCCACCAGTTGCTTGATAAAATTCCTCTTCTCATCTATTTTCTCTACGCACCAGTGTAAGAATTGAACTTTTTTTCAATCCAAAAATTTATTTTCTCATACTTTTTATTGACTCTACATTGTTATTGTTTTTAAGTTTAATCTTCTTTCTTGAAAAAGAAACTTATGCTAGAATAAATATTACAACTTAAAAAAAAAAGTCATTCTCTCATACACATTCATTTTTTGCCATCCAATCTTTGTTGCGATGTACTTTCAGTATCGTCATCATAATCTTTTTTTTTTTACATGCATCAAATTGTTATTGCATTCAATCAATGAGAGAGCTTATTGGCTTGAACTATGTCTTTGTCACTATGTTAATAGTGTTGTTTTGAAACAAGAAAATGAAAGTTAAAAAATTACTTTATTTAATATTATGTTCACGTGAAACTGTAATTTTTGGTTGTTTTGTGATGTGCCCCGAGGCCCACTCACTCAATCCAAAATCAAGGCCCAAACTTTACCTAATTTAATTACTTATAATTTTATTTCTTTTGTAAGTAACGACTTCTTTGAAGGATTGGAGTGAAAGCTTAAGCACAAGGCTCAACTTGCTTGGAAAGCATGGATGAAAATCAAGAGGGAATTTGTCTTCCCAAAGGACAAATTAATGTAATCATGTTTTTTATACTTTGTATTTTGTTAGCAAACTCTAGCCTTTATGTAATTTTGACAAACATTAACCATATAATTGCATGCATGCATTAGATGAATGCTATGGTTAGATTGTGTGGTTAGGATTAGATGGTAACTTGGATTGGTTGTACAAAGATGGCACAAAAGCACAACACATGTTCGGCCACACCAAGAAAGCGCTAAAGGCACCAAACCGAGCATGCATGGTATTGCCACCTCATCCAAAGCATGAAATGATGACTTGGCCACATTGAATACTTCAAGGAGGCGTGCCATAGAAGGGTGACATGGCAAGGAAGCTTCTTGTTCAGATTTTTCTAAGTAAAAGGAATGAGCTTGCAAAAGGGAAACATCACACTCCAAATGGGGGGAGCACTTGTACTTGGTCAAATTCCAAAAGGACAAGGCGACCACTCCAACATGTGACTAAACTTACTTGGCATTAGGAGAGGCACCAAATAAGAGTTCCAAGGATGGATGACATGGCTTACTCATGGCCTTTGATGGAGATTGCGAGAAGAGATCTCGACCGCCCATGCCTTGCCTTCAAATGGTTTTCTAAGCCAACTTTTGAACACTAAACCCTAAGCCACCTTTAGGTCTATAAATACATGGTCATTGGTTTTTGTATTTGGTTGTTGATGATATGAGAAGAAGTAGACCCATTTGTTAAAGGAAGAACCCGAAGTGGTTAAGTGCTTGCCGAGAAGATAAGTGTGCCTCGGTTGTGTGCAAAAGAGAGGAGAGAGCCTCCTTCCAAGCTCACAAGCCCATGGTTGCTTGCTGAGTCTTTGTTCCATCTTTCTCTCAACTCTTGAAGGGTTGGTGGCAAGAGAAAGTGGCTAATAACCTGTTCCCCCTTGCTGTGAATCTTCTTTAGAAGTTTGTTTGCCGAGAGCACTAATATTTGCTCATCGAATAGTATTCAGGTTTGCCTTCATAACTTTCATTCCGTTTCATTTCTTGCCTTGAAATTTTAAGGGGATTCACCTAACTCCTAAATAGAGTTACCCTCAAAATTTTGTTCCATTTGGATTTCATTTGGTTGTTCATCTAATCGGTTCTTTTTGCTGCATCCTCGGCCTAGCCGAGAACTAATGTTTAACTTGTTTTGTTTTTGTGGGTGATATGCAGCCTTAGCAATGTTTTATCATCATCATAATCTTTTTTTTTTTTTTACATGCATCAAATTGTTCTTGCATTCAATCAATGAGAGAGCTTATTGGCTTGAACTATCTCTTTGTCACTATGTTAATAGTGTTGTTTTGAAACAAAAAAATGAAATTGAAAAAATTACTTTCTTTAATATTATGTTCACGTGAAACTGTAATTTTTGGTTGTTTTGCTTCTTTGGAAATTGAGATTTTGGTAGAGAATCATCATGTCTTTAATCCATACTGAATGAGTTATCCAGTATACTTCCTGCGGGAGAGCAAGGCTCTTTGATATGAACTTGAATCGGGTCTTCAACTCCCATCTCTTCTAAATAATCAATAGCAACAACTATTGAATCCTTTTTAGTGCTTCATTGTTATTATTTTTGGATAATTCTCCATCTATTCTTTTCATGTTTCTTGTTGCAGGTTGAGGCGTGGTTACTGAGAACACTGTATTTATTAAAACTTTTGTAACACCCGGTATTTTTGCCACGTAATGGTTTCCCCGTATTGTATTTAAATTATTTAAATACAATGTATATTTTGGTTGAAATGATGGAATGTTTAAGAGAGGACCAAACTAATGACCAACTAACCAAAACAAGTCAATTTAGTTAAAAACCAATGGAAGGATAAAATAGAGAACTAATTAAGGTTGGTAGGAGAAAGCCAATGGAGGATCGCCAAGTGGCAACTTGTTGAAGAAGCTAAGCTCTTCCTCCTACGTGAAACCCTCTTCACTTCACTTCCCTGCTCTCTCTCTCTCTCTCTCACCTCTGCATTCTCTCTCTCAGTCGACGAACAGCCATCGAAGTTACTTCGATCTCCTCTGTTCCTTTTTGTTTCTCCGCTAAGGTAAGCATCCTTTAATGCTAACAAGTTTGGATGAGTTTAATGTGAGTTTTACCGAAGTTTAGGGTTTCGATATTTGGTGAAAACTCTCTTTTTTTGGATGAAAACACACCGGTTTGTTTTCTAAGGGTTTGGATGAGTTTGGAGCAGATTCTACCAACTTACTAGTTAACATTTGCAGCTATTTAATACCTCTTCATGCATACTACAGGTCTGAGCATTCCAGGGACATTCGACCATCTGACACCGCGCAAACAGGTAAGTTCATAACCGTAGGTTAGCCCTTATGGCCCTACATCACAGAGGTACTAGGGTTCCTGTTCTGTCGGGTAGTTTTGGGTAGAAATGTTATAGCTTCCGTTCAGTTTGTGTTCTGTGTTGTCTGCTCAGTTCACGTTCTGAGTTGTCTGTTTTCTATCTCACAATATGCCCTGTTATTTATGATGTCTGCTGTTATAGGTTCAGGCACTGAGAATGTCATGCATACACTGTTTTCCTGAAAATTCATGCAAAAACCGATTTCTGTACACCGTTTGAAACTAATAAGATAAAATCCGACTGAAATGTACCAGGTTAAGTGTGAGACGGGGACTGGCCACTGAACTGTTACTGTTTACCGTTTACTGTACTGTATCCTTGAATGTGTCTGATAGTGCACCCTCCCCCTCCCCCACTGTACTGTACCCCTGAATGTGCCTGATAGTGCACCCTCCCCCTCCCCCACTGTACTGTACCCCTGAATGTGCCTGATAGTGCACCCTCCCCCTCCCCCACTGTACTGTACCCCTGAATGTGCCTGATAGTGCACCCTCCCCCTTCCCCACTGTTTGCCAGTTCCCCTATAAGCTCCACTTAATTCTACTGCCACTGTAACTAAATGCTCTGTACTGTCACTGTATTCTGAAAAACGGCATGCATAGCATTTTGCATCACTGCATACCGATTATGTCTTACTGAGTTTTAGACTCATAGGTGAACTCTCTGATGTAGGTACTGAACCCGAAACCGAGGATCTTGTTCCTCAAAATGATGATCTAATGTAGAGGGTGGATCGAGCTCATGGGGTGGTTGCTGCAGCCAGACATATATCTGCTCTGAGGTTTAAGTTTTTGAAAGAGAAAATACTGCCTGTGAATTTTAATTAGATTCTGATGTTTTGGTTTTAGAAAAACTCTGTCGAAACTCTGTAATGTATTGAACCTGTCTTGATGTCTAAAACCTCTGTATTCGACAGTTGTATTTATGTCTTGAAATGTATTGAAATTATTCTGAAACTGCTGGGATTTCCTTTTATTAGTTTGTGCATGGATGGCTTCTAGTTTGGAACTATTCATGCAGTCTGTTTCTTTGAATCTGTCAATTGCAAAGTATGTTCCACAACCTTGTTTAGAATCGGGTATTGACGATCTATAACTTTCATACCTTCTGTTTGTACTGTATTTGACAGTTAAATTGGGTTCTAAAGTATTCTGAGTTCGTTTGGGATATCCCCTAAAAATCTGTGCATGGATTGTCTCTGGTTATGGAGTAATCCATGCAGTTGTTTTCCTGAATTTCTGTTAGGTTTTCTAGCTTCTGTCATGCTTCAAAACTGTGTTTGGAATCGGGTTTGGAGGCTTGAAGCCTTATTGCTTTTGTTTCGAAGTTTTCTGTTGGCATGTCTTTCTGTTAAAATTTGTCAAGTTTCTGCCTTAAAAACCAAGTCATCCGCCCAGTGTAAATATGTCTTCCGGCTGATGTCAGCATAAGTCTTCCGCCCAGTTTAAAACACCGTCTTCCAGTTGACGTCACCCAAGTCTTCCGCCAGTGTAATTACATCTTCCGGTGATGTCATCTGTCTTGTCTTATTCGACATCCACCGCCGACTTATCTCTCCCGCCCAGTTCATTCACAGTTTCTGTCTGTATCTTCCGGCTAACGTCATCCATCTTCCGGCTGACGTCATCACCTCGTCTGATTTCATCAATTGTCTGCATCCTCCGGCTGACGTCACCCATCTTCCGGCTGATGTCACCACCTCTTCTGCCTAGTTTTACTCAGCCTCTTCCGCTGAGTACTGTTCGTCTTTTGTCGTATCTGAATCCACCGATAGCTCTAATCTTCCGCCTGACGTCATCTCTGCTTCTGTCTTTGCATTTAAATCTTCCGGCTGACGTCATTCAAAGTCTTCCGCTGCTCCTCTAAACTAAGTCTTCCGTCGGTTATTCGCCTAAGTCTTCCGCCAACGTTTCCTGTTTCCTACTCCGCCAGCCTTATGCTAATTTCTGTTCTGTTATCCATTATTGAAACCCGTTTTAAATTTCTACACCCGAGAACTCCCTCTCCCTCTGTCAACGTTTTAAAGAGTTATGTTTCAAAAAAAAAAAATAGTCACCGTTTTCTGTCCACTGTCCCGGAGTGATGGCTCCGATCTCGGACCCCGATCGGGTTTTGGATCTGGGCTGTCATAACTTTAGTTAATTTTTTTTTATTATGAGGGACTGTATTGTTTTTTTTATTGATATATGATGTTCACTTTTGTGCTGTTCTTCGGTTCAGAAATGAATATCAATAACAGTGTTTGTTAAAAGGTATATCTAACAAAGTAAATCTATCACTTTATTGTCTATGTGAGAGATTGTAGGCAAATGACAAGAATTTAGTTGCGTGATGATTTGGCTTCTACAATGTGAAGGAGCATGCCCAATTGATAAATTTTATGTAAAATATGACGCGTACGTGCCTTGCACGTACCAAAAACTAGTATAATTAAAAAAGAAAAAGATAAACTTTAACTAGGTATAGTTAGCATAAAATTTAGATTTGAATTTTCGTATGTTAATCTATAATTTTCAAACGAAAGAAAACATAATATTATTAATAATTGTGGAGATTCCTAGATTAACAAAATCGGACAAACATGATTTTGTGAACAATTATAGCCTAAGAATAGTTCGAGATAATAAAAATATGATTTTATAAATTATGAACATTTGCGTAATCATATAAATCATAAAGGCAAAATTTGATCGATAATTCATACATAAGAATCATCAGGAACCAAAAAAATATGATTTTATGGATTGTCGAGATTGATAAATTAATACAAATCATATCTATGATATTTTTAACAATAATTTATGTATACAAACAGCTGAAAATCATTAAAACATAACTTTTATTTGCAGGAAATAAACTTAAACTTTAATGGATGATTATATGTTTGGGATCCATGCTCGAGTACCACTGGTAAACTTTAAATTTTGAAAAATTGTAATCTGATATGCAAATCAATAATCAATAATGATTATGCATTAAACATTACTTGAAGAAATCTTGAAACAATATAAATTATCACTCATACTTATAGTAATTAGATCTACAAAATATGTCTTTATCCATACTATTAATCATTTTGGATCTGAAATTTTTGCACATATAACAAATTGTAGAACCTGGATTTCTCTATTTTGTTCCGACGGTAACATAATTTCTTAAGAGTGAGGAAATTAAATTTTAGGACAGAAAAATGATTAAAATCTATTATGTAATATTGTAATTCTCAATTAACCATCAACGAGATTTATAATATATTTATATTTCAGGTTAAAACCAATTTGATCGGCCCATTAATTTATTAACTTGATTTAGACATTTCATAAACTAAATAATTTAAGCCACGTAATTAGATTTTACTATAAAATAATATCTAACATTTGAATTTACGAATAATTGTAGTACGTAGAAAAGTAAAATAGATTCACGTTATTAAATGTTGATTTGATAGACATTCTAACTAAAAAAATTGAGATATAGAAATGAAGTTTTTTTTTTTTTAAATGACCAAAAAATAAATAAACTTTTTGGTAACGAGTTAAAATGTAATTAATTTTATAGACCAAAACGGCCTTTGTTACCATAATTTTTAAAAGCAAATGACATAAGATTACTTGAAAAAAATCAAGTAATAAATATATACATTCTAATTTTAAATTCAAAAATATAAAAATGTAACAAAAAAAGTCATTTGACCAAAGTCTAGATTTAAAAAAAAAATAGTTGTTCAAAAAAATTGTCCCAAGGGTTGGGCAAAAGACAACAGAGACCAAAATAAAAAATGCAAGATTTGATTGAGAAAACAAAGGGTAAAATGTAATTTAGATATTAACGTTTAGAAATATTACATATTATAAATTAAACTGTCTTCTTTTATATAAATATAACATTAGTTTTTCAGTTGTCTAATTTGGATTTTAATGTTATTTTTTCTGTTAAATACAACACATGCTATTCACAAGATGGTATAATTCTTTTACCAAAACGTAAATGAAAAGTGTGAAAATCTTTGTGGATATCTCTCTCTATGTTGGAAATTATGAGTCCAACAATTAAATGTAATAGAACAACTTTATAATATATAAATAAATTTGTGACGCCCCCCGACCCGATCGGGGTCGAAGAGCATCACTCAGGACATTTTAAAACGTGGACTATTTTTTTTTTTGAACTTTTAAAACTTTATACAGAGAGAACTCTCACTAGAATTGAGGACTAGAAGACTACAGTGAATAACAGAAGAAGACAGGAAGATATATAAAAATCTGGATGACAGTTATAAATGGCAGAAGAAAAACAGAAAGACAGAAGGCAGAGATATTAAAAACTTGGATGAGTACTCTGTACGAGTGCAGGAAGATAAGGAGAAATTAAAACAGGAAAAGCAGAATAGACAACAACATGCAGTGAAAGACTTAATAAAATACATGCAGTGGAAGACTTAATAAAAAAAAATGAGAAACATAAACTGGAAGACATATTGTGGAAGGTTACAGTGGATGACAGAAGCCGTGGATAATCGGGAGCTGTGGACATTTAAAAACATGTGGACGTTTAAAAATAACAAAGGCTGTGGACTTTTGAAATAACAGAGGCTGTGGACGTTTGACATAACAGAGGCTGTGGACGTTTGACATAACAGAGGTTGTGGACGTTTAAATAACAGAGGCCGTGGACGTTTAAAAATAACAGAGCCAAAACAGTGGACACAGAAGTCCGTGGACGTTTACAATAAAAGACAAAAACGGTAGACACAGGAGTCCGTGGACGTTTAAAATCAAAAGCAAAAATAGTGGACACAGAAGTCCGTGGACGTTTAAAATAAAAGACAGAACAGTGACCGTGGACGTTTAAAATTTAAAAGCAGTATGGATGATAGAATTTTAAAGGCAGAATGGACGACTGAGTCTAAAGGCAAAATGGACGACGTTATCGTCCACAACTTTGGACGATAACTTTGGATGAATAACACTTAGCCAATTACTTGAAAACTCGAAAGACAAAAACTGAAAGGCAGAATGGACGATAAAGACAGAAGGCATTTACAGAAGGCGTGGACGACTGTTCACAGAACAAAATGAACAACTCTTTTATAGAAGGCGTGGACGACTATTCACAGAACAAAATGAACAACTCTTATACAAAAGGCGTTGACGACTATTTTACAGAGGAAACTTGAAAACTTGAAGACATAACATTTGCTCCGCCGATCGATCGACTATCCTAGGTGATCGATCGGCTACCTCTCTGTTTGACAACTTACATCTTTTGACATAAAAGTTCAAGACAATCATGCAGAACCTAAAAGAAGATTTCCAAGCAGTTCCAAAATACTTCAAAATATATTTACAACTGTCAAATACAGAGGGTTTTTAAAAACATCAACACAGAATTTATACATCGTTTTAAAATCTCAGAAGCAGTACAGAACTTGACATGCATTTCCAAAATTCACCAAAACAGAAGTTTTTAAAACATAAACACAAAACTTTAAAACTTCACTCTCTCTCTGGTCAGGAATATGTCTAACTGCCACAACCATCCCCAAAAGTTCACGCCACCAGCCACCTATTCGTTGGTCTGAGGCACAAAATCCTCATTCACGGGTTTCGTACCAACATCAGGGAGTTCAACTATAATCCTAGAGCTCAGTAATAACATGTTAAAATGCAGTGATGCATATGATATACATGAACTTTCGAAATACAGTGACATTATAAAACATTACTTTTATCTATCAGGGGGGTATAAGTGGAGCTTATAGGGGAACTGGCGCAGTAGGGTGCATTTTCAGGCACCGTGCACTATTAGGCACATTACAGCAGTCAGAGCAGGGGGCCAGTCTCGGTCCCACACTTAACCAAACATTACATTACATGTTTTATCTTTCTTAACTTCAAACCGTGTGCAGAAAACATTTGCATGACTTTCGGGAAAAACGTGTATGCATGAGCATTTTTAGTGTTTAAACTTAATACAAACAGGCGATAGAAATAACACAGCAGACGTAAAGCAAAACACAGATAACTCAGAACATAACCTATGACTTACCCGACAACAACCCGATAGAAATGAAAAACCTAGTATTTCCGTGATGTAGGGCCTTAAGAGCCAAACCTACGCATGAACTTACCTGATATCCGTAAAGTTGCAAGCTTTGTTCGTGTTGCCTCGATGATGCATGAACCTAAAACATGCACGCAAGAAAAATAAACAAAGCTGCAAATGCTAACTAATAACTTAGTAGGACATGCTCAAAACTCCATTCAAACCTTTAGAAAACTAACCTACGTGTTTTCATCCAAAAACAGTGAGTTTTCTCCAAAATATCTTAACCCTAAACTTCAATAAAACTCACATTTTAACTTGTCCAAACTCGTTAACTTTAGTAGATGCTTACCTTAGGCAGAGAAATAGAAAGAAGCTGAGGAGATCAGAGGAGCTTCGATGAACGTTCGTCGTCTGGAAGAGAAAAGGCAGAGAGGATGTAACACCCGGTTTTACGGGATTTTGTAATTCCAATATATAATGGCATTTTTATAAATATGTCAAATTAAGTCCGTTTTGCGAAAGGAAAGCGTTATTAGAATCCTAATAATTAATATGGATTTTAGGAAAATTTCAAGAATTTTAGGAGCTGTAACGCTAAATTACTAGAATCACGTTTATCGTAATATAAATGACGTTTTAATAAAAATAGTAAACGAGGTCTGTTTTGCAAACGGACAGTTTTAATAAAGCCCTGATAATAAGTTGGAGTTATTGGGGAAATAAGGAAATTTGGAGAAAACGAATCGTTAGATAATTAACGAAACAAAGGACGAAACAAATAGAAAATCAAATGAAGGGCAAAAAGATAATTTTCCAAGCCAAATTTTAATTAAAAACACAATTCTTCTTCTTCTTCAACACTTCACGCGAAACCTCTCTGCATTTCTCCTCCCAGGCGATTTCTTTCTCCTCCGTGCTTGATTCCTCTTCCAATGGCGATTCCTCCTCCGATCAACCTCCATCCTTCACGTTTTCTTCTCCAATCCCGAGACCCTAGGTATGATTCTATAGTTTTGAAAGGTTATTGTTCGGTTTTCACGAAGTTACACAAATAGGGTTTCATTTAGGGTTTTGTTAAAATGTGGATTTAGGGTTGGAGGTTTACCGTATTTGTGAATATAATGGACGTATTAGACGTTATTTCGTGACATATAGGGTGTATTTGAAGTTTGGGTTGAAAAGTCAGGTTTGAAGCTTGGAGAAAACTCCATTAATGTAGGTTTTGAGGTGTCGAGTGTAAATTGCTCGGTAAAATGCCTCAATGAGTTAAATTAGAGTTTTAAGAGATTTCTTTAGTTAAAGTTTTATCGGTTTGGATGTTTAATGGTTCAAACTCGTTTTAACGACAATTGTTGTGAAATTGCCTTAGGTGAACAACGCTCGTGGACGGAGCTAGAATTGCAACTGATGCGAGGTAAGTTCTTCTGACTTACTATGGCCGATTGGCCTACACCGTACGTCGAAGTCGTGTCGAGGATCTTTGATGATTTGTTTGTTTAAATGCTTTGGTTGGGTAGTTAGGATTAGTTCTTTTATAGATTATGCTTTTTTTGTCTCGATGGTATATATGTCGTATGTTTACTTTATGCACGTAATTGTCCATGCATCATGGTTTTCAATTATGCATAGAAAATGAATTTCCACACTATGTTTTCATGAAAAGTGATGTGGCCCGAAAGGGGGCAATTGATCTATTGTGTAGGCCAAAAGGGGCCTGTCACAATACCACCTCGCCTAGAACGAAATGAACCTACGTAATTTGTTATCTGGTCATGCGAGGTGGGGCTCAGACACGGCTGTATACGGATGTAAGCGTGTACCCGCCCCCCCTCCCCCCCGCGTTAGGTGGAGAGGGTTGTCCAACCGCGGGACATGTTCTCTCCATCTAATAGGCTGAGACCTCGGTGACATTCTGTCTACGACGTAATGATAAGAAAATGTTGCATGATTTCTGAACTTCATATGCACAGCATGCATCTACATTTACGAAACTTGCTAAGCCTTTAGCTCGTAGTTGTCTGTATGATGTAGGTGATCTTGATACAGGTGAGGACGAGATCCCTCCACCCGAGGAATGATCAGTTGATGAAAAATGGCCCGTGGGAGTATGCTGGGCAGTCAGTGCGCTTTTTGACCCGTGGGGACGTAAGTAAATGTATTGATGTTTTGAACAGATAGAAACGCAGGAAAGTTGTATAGTTGAACATATTAGGATGTTTAGAAATCTGGATAGTTGATAGTTTGATGTTTTTGTAGACTTAATTTATAAAATATTTTGTTAAGGTTTTATTTTCGATTTCAATGAACTGCTTGGAGTTTTATTTTAAACAGGGGAAATTATTTAGGTTTTAAATGGATCCACGCAGTTCGTTTTTACGAAAGTTTGCTATGTTTTTAAACACGTTCGAAGACACATTTTGAGTTGTTTGTTGGTGGTTGATGAAAGGAGAAATGAATGGTTTTATGTGGAAATGTTTAGTGTGTGAATGTGGTAAGAAAGTTATGCAGGGGAGAAGGAGGAAAGAAAGAAGGGAGAAGCAAACTCCCTGGAATTTCAGATTCCAGGGAGGTTGCCGATCGATCGACTGAGGAGGTGATCGATCGACAAGTGTAGGAAACTTCATCGATCGCCCAACAAGGGGCGATCGATCGGCTGGTGATCGATCGTTGGGGTGATCGATCGCCAGTGTGAGGGGCGATCGAGCGCCCCTCCAATTTTTGTTCTAGCGATCGATCGCCTGGTAATGGGGCAATCGATCGGCCCTGTAGTTTTTGGGACAATTGTCTCTTTTGCCCTCGAGTCGTGGCTGATGGTTTTAATTGTTTTAAATTGTTTTGTAAGTTGTTTTAAGTTTTATTCAAATGGTTTTAAAATAGTTTTCAAACGATTTTAATGATTTAGTCTACGATTTAAATTCTGCTCAAACGTTACAAAGTTTACCAGGATAAAAATAAAAATAAAAATAATAATATGGGAAAATAAGGGAATGGTTTAAGGATCATTACAGTTATGGTATCAGAGCCCCCTGGTTTGAAAAACGGTTCTGTAGACTACCCGACTGCACAGCCACTACGCAGACATCCTTCATCAACTGTAAGTATATTTAATGCTTTATTTGATTTCGATTTCTTAGCGTTATTTGTTTTTTACTTATATAGGAGTTATATAAAAATGGTTCGAGGAAAAGATCCTAGAGACGAAGCTTTAGATCGACTTACGGATTTGCTGGACCGTCAGGCCCAGCATAGGGATAGGCAAGCACAACAGATCTAACGTTTAGTAAACCGTGAGGATCATGAGGCCCGGGATCGCGAGACCCGAGAGGTGATTGTTACGAACCAACGTGGCATGGAAAGATTTCAAAAGTTGCAACCCCCAGTATTCAACGGGCAATCGTCGGATCCCACTTTAGCCGAAGAGTGCATCCGAACTATGGAAGATATGCTAGGGTACACAGATATAGAGAATTAGAGTAAGGTTGCCTATGTCACTTTCCATTTGGCGTTAGATGCCCATTTTTGGTGGTACTGTATTAAAGTAACAACGGATGTGATGATTATGACTTGGGAGCGGTTCAAGACCGTATTTTTTGACAAATATTTATGCCGTATTGTGAGGGTGGCGAAGAGGAATGAGTTTACGCAGCTAAAAAAATAGGTTCGGTTGCAGATTATATAAGGAAGTTTGAGGCTTTGTCAAGATTTGCACCGCGTCTGGTTAGCGACAATGAAGACAAGGTGCTACAGTTTATGGAGGGGCTGAATCCGGATATACGGATGCATGTTATAGTGTCGGGGATTATAGTTGTGCCATATTCGGACATTGCAGCTAAAGTCTTGGATTTCGAGGCGGCACGAGCGACTTGTATTAAGCCGAGGGAGCCAGCTAAGGAATTCTTCCATGAGATCCATCCTCAGTCACGGAACAGAGGTTGGCAGCCCAAAGCACAACAACCCCAACAACAACAAAGAGGCGTAAAGAGGCCTTCTGAAGGAGGTAATGATCGAGGCAAAGGGAAACAGGTACAAGGGGCTCCTCAGATACCATGGTGCTCTAAGTGTCAGAGAGAGCACAGTGGAGAGTGCCGGGTGGGCACTAATAAGTGTTATAGATGTGATGAAGTCGGCCATTTTGTTAGAGATTGCCCAAAGCCGGGCCGAGATCAGTTGAGTGGAGATCAGAGGAGAGTCATGCCCAGAATCTTTGCCTTGATTGAGCCTGGTGACGTCGACGACGAGGCTCAGCCGTCTGTGATATCAGGTACTATATTGATTATGGGCATAGCTGTACTTTCTTTACTGAATACGGGAGCTACGGACTCTTTTATCTCAACTGCTTGTATGACTAGATTGGGGTTAGAGTCCGAGATAGCAGAGTTCGATTATAGGGTAATGCTACCTTCAGGAGAGCATATGCATTCAGATCGTGTTCTTCAGGGCAATGTCGTCTCAGTGGGGAATACTACCCTTTATGCTCGTCTGATAGTCATGAGCATAGAGCGGTACGATCTTATCTGAGGGATGGACTGGCTGTCACAGCACTTCGCCACCATCGATTGTCGATCCGGGATTGTGACTTTTCAGCCCCCGGGTAAAACCGAGTTTTCTTATCAGGCAATGCACAGATTGAGTGAGTCGCCTACTTCCTATTCTATGAAGGTCAACGAGCAGTTTAGATGTGAATGCTCGATTTATCTTGCCATGGTAGTTGATACTCTGTTGCTCAGCGGAGTTAAGCCGAGTGACCTTCCTATAGTCAGAGAATTCTCTGAGATCTTCCTTGATGATCTTCCCGGATTACCGCCGGATAGGGAGATCGAGTTTACCATCGATGTGTATCTGAGCTCCGCGCCAGTGCCTAAGAATCCATATAGTTTGGCTCCTGCTGAATTGAGAGAGTTGAAAACTCAGCTTGAGGAGTTACTGGATAAGGGTTTCATCCGACCCAGTTTTTTTCCCTAGGGTGCGCCCGTTCTGTTCCTCAAGAAGAAGGACGGAACCCTCAGGCTGTGCGTGGATTACAGAGAGCTGAATAAGCTTACAGTGAAGAACAAGTATCCACTGCCCCGGATAGATGATTTATTTGATCAACTGCAGGGTGCTCGAGTATTTTCCAAGATTGACCTACGCTCGGGTTATTACCAGTTGAAGGTTCGGAGAGAAGATATCAAAAAAACGGCATTCCGAAAGAGGTATGGGCATTATGAGTTCCTTGTTATGTCTTTTGGACTTACTAATGCCCCTGCAGCGTTTATGGACTTGATGAGCCGTGTTTTCAAGGAATATTTGGACAAGTTCATTGTTGTCTTCATTGATGACAGTCTGATCTATTCTAAAACGAAGGAAGAGCACGAGGAGCATTTGAGGATTGTTTTGGGAATTCTGAGTCAACACCGTTTGTATCCAAAGTTTTCTAAGTGTGAATTCTTGTTGGACAAGGTCTGTTTTCTTGGCCATATCATATCACAGGAAGGAGTTTCTGTGAATCCGAGTAAAATATAGGTGGTCAGGGATTGGCCTCAGCCTAGAAACGTACATGAGGTACGTGGATTTCTCGGGTTGGCTGGTTATTATCGGAAGTTCAAGAGAGATTTTTGAAGATTGCAGTTCCTCTCTCGCGCTTGACTCGGAAGAATGAAAAGTTTATATGGTCGGCTGCTTGTGACAAGAGTTTTATAGAGTTAAAGCAGAAGTTGACCACAGATCCAATTCTAACTCTACCTGTGGAAGGTGATAAATTCAGTATTTACTGTGATGCATCTGGAGTTGGGCTTGATTGTGTATTGATGCAGGAGGGTAGAGTTATTGCTTATGCTTCTCGGCAGTTGAAGCCGTATGAGCAGAACTATCCTACACATGACCTAGAGTTAGCAGCTGTGGTTTTCGCACTGAAGATTTGGAGACATTATTTATATGGGCAGCAATGCGTGATATATTCAGACCACAAGAGCTTAAAGTATTTGTTCACGCAGAAGGAGCTTAATATGCGGCAGAGAAGGTGGCTAGAGTTCATCAAAGACTATGAGTTTGAGATTAAGTACCACCCGGGAAAGACGAACAAGGTCGTTGATGCGTTGAGCCGAATGCCTACTGCAAGTCAGCCTTCACTTGCAGTGATGTCCGTTACGTTGAGGTTTGAGATTGAGAAGTTTAATGTGGAGATTGTGGCAGAGTTGTCCAGTATGCTCACCAACATTTCTTTCAGGCCGACTATTCTGGATAAGATACGAGAAGCTCAACAGAAAGATATGGAGTGTGAGGAGCTTCGATTGAGCATAGCATCTGGAGACTTATCTGATTTTAACGTGTCAGATGATGGTATTCTAAAGTTAAGGCATAGATGGTACGTGCCTAACGACGAAGAATTGAAGAAGGAGATTTTGGCCGAAGAAGGAGATTCTTCATCTTACTTTGTGCACCCGGGAAGTACCAAGATGTACCAAGATTTAAAACAACGTTTCTGGTGGCCAAACATGAAGAGAGAGGTCACCAAGTACGTGGAAACCTATTTAGTTTGTCAAAAGGTAAAGGTAGAACACCAGAGGCCGGCCGGAACATTACAGCCACTGCCGATTCCAGAGTGGAAATAGGAGTAGATCTCTATAGATTTTATTGTGGGGCTCCCGAGGACGACGAAAGGGCATGACGGCATCTGGGTGATTGTGGACCGATTGACAAAGTCGGCTCACTTCTTATCTATGAAGATGACGTCTTCTACGGATCAGCTCACCGAGATTTATGTACAGGAGATTGTTAGACTGCATGGAGTGTAACACCCCTCATACTGTACCCGTATTTCCCGTATATATTTTTTTTTAACTTATTACTTTTCTATTCTTTAAATAAAACTTAATGCATAATCTAAACTGAGGTTGAAATCGAAACTGAAATCAGAATTTAAACCGAACCTTAAAAGCATTTAAAACAAACCTTTAATAAATAATTTAAAACTTAAAAACATTTAAAAGAAAATTTTTAAACAATTAAAGAAGTGGGAGGGCAGAATTGGAACTCTGCCCTCGGAATGGAGGAGGCGACCGATCTCTGCTTTGCAGCAGAGATCGATCACTGCAATGCATTATAGCAGCAGCGATCGATCTCTGCTGCAGAGCAGAGATCGATCGCTGCTAGCTATGGCAGCGATTCCCTTCATTCCCTTCAAACTAGCGGCGATCGATCTCTGCTCTGCAGCAGAGATCGATCGCTGCAAGCATACAGCGATGGCCCCCTTCAGACTTCAAACCTGCGACACTTCACACTTCTTCATGCCTTCCTTCAATCACTCACAGCATCATACACTGCTCTCTGGAATCCGATTTCCAGAGAGCAAAACATTGCTTTCTTTACACCAGTTATCACTGTAAACTCACAACTTAAACCTAAACTCCACCATTTAAAACGTATTCTAACTCTAACGATTCGCGTCGGACTTTGCGAAGTCCAACAGCGTGGATAGCTCTATAAATCGGGCTATCCGTAACAACCTAAAACATTTCAAAACATTATCAATATACGGTTTATAAAACAGATTTCCAAAACATTCAAAACGTCAAAATAACCTATTGACTACCAGACCAAGCATCCTAATATGATCTATACAGTTATTATCAATCCAAAATATTCAGAAGACCCCCAAAACCTTTACATACACCCCCCCACGGGTCGTTACGCGCCTCGACTGCCCAGCGCACTCCCACGGCCATCATCCATCAACTGCATCAGACGTCAGGAGGAGGAACGTCGTCCTCCCCTGACTCAATATCACCTAGGAGATTACCTACACCATACAGACACATATGAGATATTGAAATCTCAGTAAGCTACGTAAATGCAGATGCATGTATGCGTGCGTATGCCATTCAGAAAACGTTCAGATTACCGATTCAGATTCATTTACCAATGCCTTTACCGATTCATTTACAGATACATTTACAGATTCATTAACATTACGTCACAGACAGATTGTCACCGAGATCTCAGCCCACTAAATGGAAAGGATACATTCCGCGGTCGAACTACCACTTTCCACTTAGATGGGGGGGGGGGGGGTACATGCTCACAAACCCTACAGCCATGCCTGAGCCCCATCCCGCGTGACCTTTCAGATACAAATTACGTATTTTCGTTCATTATTCATTTCATTGAAAACTCGTGCAGAAACCCATTTTTATGCCATTTTGAAACACGTGATGCATGAACAGTTCATATCAGCGGAAAGTAAACAAACAGTTCATATCGGCAGACAATATAACATAACCTATAAACAACTAACCTAACTACCCAACCTAAACAACGTAAAACAAGGAACCCTCAAGGATCCTTGATACGACGACGAGATATGGTGTAGACCTTTGGGTCAAGCAAGTCACGAGAACTTACCTCGAGCGCGCTGGATCTCAAGCTTCGTCCACGGGAGTCGTGTGTCTGAGAAAAAACACGACATTCGCAATTAAAACCAATTTAAACTATTAACGTCCAAATTTCAAACTTTAACTAAAGAATTATCCTAAATTCTTCACTTAGCTAATTAAAGCATTTCGAACGTTAATTATAGCTCGATAATCCAAATTCTCAAATAACGAGTTTTTCTCTAAAAACCCGAAATTTAACCAATTTATAACTTTTTTGCAAATTGATTTTCTTCGTCCAATAACGTCCAATACGTTCAATATATACCTAATCACGGCTAACCTATTAATTACGAAGCCTAAATCGCATTTTTAACGAAAACCCTAATCGAAACCCTAACCCTAAATCGAACCGAAACTCGAATTAAACACTCGAAAATTAAAGCTACATACCGAGGGTAGCGAGAGAGGAAGAAACCGTGAAGGACGGAGGAGAAACGGAGGTCGGACGGAGGTCGGAATGGTGGAGCTCGCCGGCGGCCGAGAGAAGAAATCTTCTCTGTTCGTGAGTTCTAGATAGAAAAGAGAGAAAAGAGAGAAGTGAGGGAAAAGGAGGGAATTTTGTGTTATTTATAAAATTTATTTTACAATTTACCGTTTTGCCCTTCTTTGATTTTTATATTGATTTTGTTCTTCGGTTCGTTAATCGTCTAGCCATTCGACTACTCCATACGTCCTTACTTTACCAATAAGTCCATCTAATTATTTGGGATTTAACAAAACTGTCCGTTCGCAATTTGGACCTCGTTTGCTATTTTTACGAGAATGTCTTTTACTTTATGATAATAGTAATTACTCGGAATATAGCGTCACTATTCTGAAAATTTCCAGAATTTCCTTAAAATTCTAATTAATCGCTAGGATCGTAATGACGCTTTCTTTTCGTAAATCGGACCTGATTTGACATAATTACAAAAATGCCAATAACAATATAATAATAATATAATAAAAGGTCCGTACAAACCGGATATTACATTCTCCCCTCCTTATTCAGAATTTTGTCCACAAAATTAAACTATCCAAACAGATCAGGATACCTAGTCATCATATCCTGCTGTCGTTCCCACGTAGCCTCTTCCACCTCGTGGTTCCGCCATAGGACTTTGACCAGGGGAATCTCCTTGTTGCGCAAGACTTTGGTAGAGTACTCCAGAATACGTACCGGCTTCACCTCGTAAGTCAAGGTAGGCTGTACCTCGATCTCTGTAGTCTCCACGGCATGAGATGGATCACGTAAACATCTCCGAAGCATAGATACGTGGAACACATCATGAATGCCCTCCATAGAAGCCGGAAGCTGCAGCCTATACGCCAACTTCCCGATCCTCTTCAGAACAGGAAAGGGCCCCACGTACCGAGGGTTCAGCTTACCCCTCCTTCCAAATCTCACGACGCCTTTGAATGGAGAAACCTTCAAATAAACTTCGTCGCCCTCCTCGAACTCTAGCTCCCGCCGTCTCGTGTCGGCATAACTCTTCTGCCGGCTCTGAGCTACCTCAATTCGCTGTCGGATAACGGCAATCTTATCTGCCGTTTGCTGTAAGATCTCAGGACCAACGATGCTGGCCTCGCCAACCTCGTCCCAATATAACGGAGACCTACACTTCCGACCATATAAAGCCTCATACGGAGCCATGCCGATAGTAGCCTGGAAGCTGTTGTTATACGAGAACTCAACCAGAGGTAAATATCGGCTCCACGAGCCCTGAAACTCCAGCACACACGCTCTGAGCATATCCTCAAGAATCTGGTTCGTCCTCTCTGTCTGACCATCGGTCTGAGGATGAAACGCTGTGCTGAAATTTAGCTGAGTCCCCATAGCTCGATGTAAACTCTTCCAGAACTTTGACGTGAATCTAGGATCTCTGTCGGAGACAATAGAAACTGGAACTCCGTGCAATCTAACGATCTCCTGCACATATAGTTCGGCGAGCTGATCCATGGATGATGTCATCTTCACAGCTAAGAAGTGGGCCGACTTTGTCAATCGGTCCACAATAACCCATATGCCATCGTGGCCCTTCGTCGTCCTCGGGAGTCCAACAATAAAGTCCATGGAGATCTGCTCCCACTTCCACTCTGGAATCGGCAGTGGCAATAATGTCCCGGACGGTCTCTGGTGCTCGGCCTTCACCTGCTGACAGACTAAACAGGTCTCAACATACTTGGCCACCTCCCTCTTCATGTTTGGCCACCAGAAGTGTTGCCTCAAATCCCGGTACATCTTAGTACTTCCCGGGTGCACTGAATAAGCTGAAGAATGTGCCTCAGTCAAAATATCCTTCTTCAAACTCTCATCGTTAGGCACGTACCACCTGTGCCTGAATCTCAGAATACCATCTGCAGATAAGTGAAAATCCGACGAGTCATCTAATAACATGCTCGATCGAAGCTCAATACACTCCGCATCGCTCTGCTGAGCCTCGCGTATACGATCCAGAATGGTCGGCCTGAGAGAAATACTAGTGAGCATGCTGGACAACTCTGCCACTATCTCCACGTCGAATCTCTCAATCTCTGACCGCAGCGTAACTGACATCGCTGCTAATGAAGGCTGACTCGCAGAAGGCATTCTACTCAAGGCATCAGCTACCTTGTTTGCCTTCCCTGGGTGGTACTTGATATCAAAATCATAGTCCTTGACGAACTCAAGCCACCTGCGTTGCCGCATATTCAGTTCCTTCTGCGTAAATAAGTACTTCAAGCTCTTGTGGTCGGAGAATATCTCGCACTGCTGCCCATATAAGTAATGTCTCCATATCTTCAGTGCGAAGACCACAGCTGCTAACTCGAGGTCATGCGTAGGGTAGTTCTGCTCATACGGCTTCAGCTGCCGAGAAGCATAAGAAATGACTTTCCCCTCCTGCATCAACACACAACCGAGCCCGACTCCAGATGCATCGCAGTAAATACTGAACCTGACACCCTCAACAGGTAGCGCCAGAACTGGAGCGGTGGTCAATCTCTGCTTTAACTCTGCAAAACTGTCATCGCAAGCAGACGACCAAATAAACCTCTCACTCTTCCGAGTTAAGCGTGATAAGGGAAGTGCAATCTTCGAGAATCCCTGAATAAACTTCCGGTAATAACCGGCCAATCCGAGAAATCCACGCACCTCACGTACGTTCTTCGGCTGTGGCCAATCTCTGACCGCCTGGACTTTGCTCGGATCCACAGAAACTCCGTCCTGTGATACAACATGGCCAAGGAAACTGATCTGATCCAACCAAAATTCGCATTTGGAGAACTTCGGATATAGATAGTGCTCACATAAAGTCCTCAGAACAGTCCTCAGATGCTCCTCGTGATCTTCCTTTGTCTTAGAATATATCAGAATGTCGTCGATAAAACCACTACGAACTTATCCAAGTACTCTTTGAAGACACGGTTCATCAGATCCATGAACGCTGCAGGAGCATTAGTGAGCCCGAAAGACATAACAAGGAACTCATAATGCCCATACCTCGTTCGGAACGCCGTCTTCGGTATGTCATCTCTCCGAACCTTCAGCTGATTGTAACCCGAGCGCAGATCAATCCTGGAAAATACTCGGGCACCCTGTAGCTGATCAAACAAGTTGTCGATGCGGGGCAATGGATACTTATTCTTCACCGTGAGCTTATTCAGCTCCCTGTAATCAATGCACATCCTGAGGGTCCCGTCTTTCTTCTTAACAAACAGAACGGGCGCACCCCAGGGTGAAACGCTGGGCCGAATAAAACCCTTCTCTAGCAACTCATCAAGCTGTGTCCTCAACTCTCTCAACTCAGCTGGTGCCAACCGATACGGGTTCTTGAACCTTGGCGCGGAGTTTGGATAGACGTCAATAGTGAACTCAATCTCCCGGTCTGGTGGTAAACCGGGAAGATCATCGAGGAATATGCCAGAGAACTCTCTAACAATAGGAATGTCGCTCGGCTGTACTCCGCTGAGCAACTGAATATCAAAAACTGAGGCCAAATAAATAGAGCACGCACCTTTGAATTGCTCGTTGACCTCCATAGCATAAGAAATAGGCGATCCACTCAATCGGTTCATCGCCTGATAAGAAAACTCGGCACTATCCGAGGGTCGGAAGGTCACAATCCCGGAGCGACAATCGATGGTGGCGAAGTGCTGTGCTAGCCAGTCCATCCCCAAAATAAGGTCGTACCGCTCTATGCCCATAACGATCAGACGTGCGTAGAGGGTAACGCTCCCAACAGAAATAATATTCCCCTGAATAACACGACTGGACTGCATACGCTCTCCTGAGGGCAGCATCACACTATACTCGTACTCTGCCGACTCAGACTCTAACCCCAATCTAGCCATACATGCAGTCGACACGAAGGAGTGCGTAGCTCCGGTATCCATCAAAGTAAATACAGTAGCGCCCATAAGCAAAATAGTACCTGCAATCACGGCAGGCTGAGCATCGTCATCAACATCTTCAGGCTCGATGAAGGCGAAAATCCTGGGCATAACCTTCCTCTGATCTCCGCCCAACTGATCTCGGCCCGGATGGGGGCAGTCTCTAACAAAATGGCCGACTTTACCACATCTGTAGCATTTGTTAGAGCCCACACGGCACTCTCCACTATGCTCTCTCTGGCACAAGGGACACCATGGCATCTGAGAAGCCCCCTGTATCTGCTTCCCCTTACCCCGATCATTACCTCCCTCGAGAGGTCTCTTCACACCCCGCTGCTGTGACTGGGGCGGTGCTCTGGGCTGCCAACCTCGGCTCTGCGTCTGAGGTCGAATCTCGCGAAAGAAGCCCTTAGCTGGCTCCCTCGGTCTAATACAAGTGGCTCTGGCAGCCTCAATATCCAGAGCTCTGGCTGTAATATCAGAAAAAGGTACATCAATAATACCTGAGACAACCACGTGCATCCGGATCTCCGGATTAAGTCCCTCCATAAACTGGTGCACCTTCTCCTCATTATCGCTGACAAGGCGAGGTGCGAATCGTGATAAAGACTCAAATCTCCGAATATAATCTGCAACTGAACCAGTCTGCTTCAGCTGCATAAACTCGTTCCTCTTGGCCACTCTCACCGTGCGGCTGAAATACTTATCGTAGAATAAAAACTTGAATCGATCCCAAGTCATAACTGATACATCTGTGGTAGACTTGATCGAGTCCCACCAGAAACGAGCGTCCAAAGCTAAGTGAAACGTAGCATAAGCGACCCTGCTCCCGTTGGCAACCTCGGCGTAACTCAACATGTCCTCCATAACCCTAATCCACTCCTCGGCACGTGTCGGGTCCGATGACTGGCCCTCGAATACTGGAGGCCGAAGGCTTTGAAACCTCTGCATACCCTGATTACTGGGGACCACCAACTCCTGAGTCCTCTGATTCTCTCGCTGGTTCTCTCGGTTCACTAAGTCCGAAATTTGTTGCGCTTGCCGGTCCATATGCTGGGACTGGCGGTCTATCAAGTCTGTAAGACGATCCATCGCGTCGTCTCTAGGATCCCTTCCTCGAGTCATAGTGTATAAAACTCCTATAAAATTTAAAACAAATAATCTCTAAGAAATAAAATCAAAGAAAGCTATAAACAGACTTATAGTTGATGAAGGATGTCCGCGTAGTGGCTGTGCAGTCGAGCAGTCTACAGAATCGGTTTTAAAACCCGGGGGCTCTGATACCATAAATGTAACACCCCTAATACTGTACCCATTTACCCGTACTAATTTTTCATTTTTATTTTACATTTTAAATAAAACGTTATGCGGAATCTAAAACTGAAGTTGAAATCAGAACTGAAGTCGGAATTAAAACTGAACTTTAAAAGCATTTAAAACAAAACCTTTAATAAATAATTAAAACTAAAACATTTAATAACACTTAAAAGAAAACAATTAAAAGAAGGGAGGCAAGATCGGAATTCGTTGCCCAAAAGGACGGGGGGGCGATCGATCTCTGTAAACTACAGAGATCGATCGCTGCATGCATAAAGGTAGCAAGCGATCGATCTCTGTAGTTTACAGAGATCGATCGCTGCATGCTTGCATGCAGCAAGCGATTGATCTCTGCTTTTCAGCAGAGATCGATCGCTGCAGCATGTAGCAAGGGCAGCGATCCCACTTTCCTTCGTTCAATTTTCTTCAGTAACCTTCAACACTTAACCATTTTCCTCAATCCTTCCTGCTTCACCATTCCTCAATTAGCTCTCTGGAATCCTAAATTCTAGAGAGCAAATCTCTGTTATTTCACTCCAACAATCACCATAATTCACAACCTAAACTCAATCGACTCGCGTCGGACTTTACGAAGTCCAACTGCGTGGATAGCTCTAAAAACCGAGCAATCCGTATCAACCTAAAAATAGTTCATAACACTTAATTTAAACCAAACAGTTCCAGAATTTCTATAGCGTTTAAATAACTGTTTAAACCAAACATTTTACATACAATTACCAAAACGTTATCTAACCCCTATCCAGATCCAAACAACCTAAATATGCTCTATACAGTTCGTCATCAATCCAAAATATCATGAAGAACCCCCAAAAACCTTGACATAAACCCACCACGGGTCAAAACGCGCCTCGACTGCTCAGCGCACTCCCACGGCCATCATCCATCAGCTGCTCCTACGTCCGGAGGAGGAATATCATCCTCACCTGGGTAAACGTAACCTAGAACGTCACCTACACCATACAGACACATATGAGATATGGAAATCTCAGTAAGCTACGTAAATGCAGATGCATGCGTGTCGTGCATATGAAGTTCAGAAAACATGCTCATCAGACATATCAGGTCATTTCATACATATTGCCACCGAGATATCAGCCCACTAAATGGAAAGGATACATTCCGCGGTCGAACTACCACTTTCCACTTAGATGGGGGGGGTACATGCTCACAAACCCTACAGCCATGCCTGAGCCCCATCCCGCGTGACCTTTCAGATACAGATTACGTATTTTCGTTCATTATTCATTTCATTGAAAACTCGTGCAGAAACCCATTTTATGCCATTTTGAAACACGTGATGCATGAACAGTTCATATCAGCGGAAAGTAAACAAACAGTTCATATCGGCAGACAATATAACATAACCTATAAACAACTAACCTAACTACCCAACCTAAACAACGTAAAACAAGGAACCCTCAAGGATCCTTGATACGACGACGAGATATGGTGTAGACCTTTGGGTCAAACAAGTCACGAGAACTTACCTCGAGCGCGCTGGATCTCAAGCTTCGTCCACGGGAGTCGTGTGTCTGAGAAAAAACACGACATTCGCAATTAAAACCAATTTAAACTATTAACGTCCAAATTTCAAACTTTAACTAAAGAATTATCCTAAATTCTTCACTTAGCTAATTAAAGCATTTCGAACGTTAATTATAGCTCGATAATCCAAATTCTCAAATAACGAGTTTTTCTCTAAAAACCCGAAATTTAACCAATTTATAACTTTTTCGCAAATTGATTTTCTTCGTCCAATAACGTCCAATACGTTCAATATATACCTAATCACGGCTAACCTATTAATTACGAAGCCTAAATCGTATTTTTAACGAAAACCCTAATCGAAACCCTAACCCTAAATCGAACCGAAACTCGAATTAAACACTCGAAAACTAAAGCTACATACCGAGGGTAGCGAGAGAGGAAGAAACCGTGAAGGACGGAGGAGAAACGGAGGTCGGACGGAGGTCGGAATGGTGGAGCTCGCCGGCGGCCGAGAGAAGAAATCTTCTCTGTTCGTGAGTTCCAGAGAGAAAAGAGAGAAAAGAGAGAAGTGAGGGAAAAGGAGGGAATTTTGTGTTATTTATAAAATTGATTTTACAATTTACCGTTTTGCCCTTCTTTGATTTTTATATTGATTTCGTTCTTCGGTTCGTTAATCGTCTAGCCATTCGACTACTCCATACGTCCTTACTTTACCAATAAGTCCATCTAATTATTTGGGATTTAACAAAACTGTCCGTTCGCAATTTGGACCTCGTTTGCTATTTTTACGAGAATGTCTTTTACTTTATGATAATAGTAATTACTCGGAATATAGCGTCACTATTCTGAAAATTCCCAGAATTTCCTTAAAATTCTAATTAATCGCTAGGATCGTAATGACGCTTTCTTTTCGTAAATCGGACCTGATTTGACATAATTACAAAAATGCCAATAACAATATAATAATAATATAATAAAAGGTCCGTACAAACCGGATATTACATGGAGTACCAGTTTCGATTGTCTCAGATCGAGATCCAAGATTTACATCGAAGTTCTAGAAGTGTCTGCACAAAGCTATGAGAACTCAGCTAAATTTCCGCACAACATTTCATCCTCAGACTGATGGTCAGAGGGAAAGAACGAATCAGATTCTGGAGGATATGCTCATAGCTTGTGTGTTGGAATTTCAGGGATCGTGGAGCAGGTATTTGCAACTGATTGAGTTCTCTTACAACAATAGCTTCCAGGCTACCATCGGTATGGCTCCGTACTAGGAATTTTATGGTCGAAAGTGTAGATCTCCGTTATATTGGGACGAGGTTGGCGAAGCTAGTATTGTTGGTCCCGAGATTCTACAACAAACGGCAGAGAAGATTGTCGTTATCAGACAGCGTATCGAGATAGCTCAGAGCCGACAGAAGAGCTATGCTGACACGAGACAAAGGGAATTATAGTTCGAAGAAGGTGTTGAGGTTTATTTGAAGATTTATCCGTTCAAAGGAGTTATGCGATTAGGAAGAAAGAGCAAGCTAAGTCCTCGATATGTGGGGCCTTTTTCTATTTTGAAAAAGATCGGGAAGATGGCGTATCGACTGCAGCTTCCGGCATCAATGGAAGGTATCCACAATGTATTTCATGTGTCTATGCTTCGAAAGTGTTTGCGCAATCCATCGCATATCGTGGAGGCAAGGGAGATTGATGTACAGCCTACCTTGACTTATGTGGAGAAGCCAGTACGTATTTTGGAGTCCTCGATCAAGGTATTGCGCAACAAAGAAATTCTGCTAGTCAAAGTCTTATGGCGGAACCACGACGTGGAAGAAGCTACTTGGGAACGACAGCAGGATATGATATCTAAGTATCCTGAGTTGTTTCTGTAATCAAATTTTGAGGACAAAATTTTAAATAAGGTGAATGGAATGTAATACCCGATTTTACGGGATTTTGTAATTCCAATATACAATGGTATTTTTGTAAATATGTCAAATTATGTAACACCTGGTTCTATCGAACCAGTTCTCAATTCTTTTTAAATTAATAGCACACTTTATGTGACAATAATAAAAGTAGGGTTAATGGATGACTAGGCAAGGGTATAAGGGTAATTGGAAATTTAAAAGTGGATAACGTATTTAAGGAGAAAGGTTTGGGATTAATGCACTGTAGCCGCCACTATTCTGTCTATCATTCCTCTTTCGGCCTTCAGCTCTCCAGCAGAACCCGTTTAGCGATTCTCTTGCTCGATTCTCTTTCAACCTAGGTAAGTTTTCCTCGTTTTTTTTGTATTTTAGCAGTTAGGTAACTGAGAGAGTACAATGTGAGAAATTTCGAGGGTGCTGTGATTGAGAGTAGGTTCGGGTTTTGGTGATAAATGGGAATGCACGGGTAGCAGGGTTTCAAACTGGTTTCCTCAAACTTCTGATTGATTCTTGGTGAAGTTTAGTGAAGGTTTGATTAATATACTGTTATGACTTTAGGTGAGCGAGCTTTTAAAGTAACTTACAGCCGAGCGATTTCCAGAAGACTAGGTAAGTGAAGTATGCTTGTGCCTTCGGGCCTACATCACAAAACAGTAGGGTTATATTTGCTTGAATAAGTTTGTATGTCATGCATCATATTTTGAAAGTATGCGAAAATGAATTTACATGACATGGCATGGTAAGGAATGAACAGACTGTAACAGATAAGCTATTAAGGGAACTAATCCGCCTCTTAACTTATGAAGGGATTTATACTCTGGGAGAAGTGATCCAACTCCCAATTTCACAGGGGGATCTGAACACTTTGTTAGGGAACTAATCCGCCCCTTAATCGAGAGAGAGGATGTATGACTTTGGGAGAAGTGATCCAACTCCCAATTTCACAGGAGGATCAGATCAGAAACAAAGGCATATGCAACTTAGATGAGAAAGTAGAAACTGCATGTTTAGGAATTTATGTTTCAGCATTTCATTTCATTACTGCTTTACTTACTTAGCATTAGGCTAATAGATGAGTTTTGTGATGTAGGTGAAGAAGTGACAGCAGGTGTGTTCTCTGAGTTTGCTGAGGACTAGGCAGGTTGGAGTGGTGCATTCATGTACCGATCTGGCAACTGATGGGGCGGTTTAACTGGTGTCAGTGGATGAGAAGGTTTAGTGAACCGTGATTCAATTTAAGTATGTCGAGATTTTTTGTGACGGTGGTAATTTTAATGTTTTTTTGAATACATTTTGAGACTTTTCTGATAATGATACTCTGTTTATTTTAATAGTGGTTTTACCAAATTTTGGAGTAATACATGGATTTAAGTAGTTTTGAACAGTTTTCAGAAAAATGCTCAAGTTCTTTTGGTAGTCGGAGTTTTCTTTGTTTAGAGTAAAATTGTTGCTATGCTGTTTTTGTTGAGTGTTTTTGATCTATCGGTAGATGATGTCTATCAGCAGACGTTGATTGTTTTTGATCTATCGGTAGATGATGTCTATTGGCAGACATTGAGTATTTTTGATCTATCGGTAGATGATGTCTATCGGTGGAAGTCGAGAGTTTTGTCTATTGGTGGATTTAGTCTATTGGTAGAAGTCGAGTATTTTATCTATCGGAAGATGTAGGAGTGATTTGTCGATTTGTAATCGGATGATGTCGAATATTTTATCTATCGGAAGATGTAGGTAGTGATTTGTCGTTTTGCGATCGGTAGATATGAATTGAGGACTTTTGTCGTCTAGTGACTGGAGGACGTAGTTTGTTCTATCGGTAGATGTAGGCTGAGAATGTTTGTCATTTGTGAGCGGTAGACGTCGTCTGCCGAGTTAATGAAATCGCGTGGATATCACGTAGTCTGAGCGGTAGAAGTGTTTTGTTTTGTAAAAGACTTTTGTCGTGTAGTGATCGGTCGACGTGTTCTGTTTTCTTTTTCTCTTTCAACCAACTTTCTTGAATATTTTAATTACTTAATAAATATTGTTTTTATACGATGATTTTTCCACTGCAAGTTTTAACGTTTTAAGAGTCAAGTCTTGAACATTGAATGAAAATCTAAAACTTTCTCAGAAAGTCATAGTTCGGTTCAGTATCTTGTGTAGCGAACTGGGTTCAGATAACTCGGGGCGTTACAAATTAAGTCCGTTTTGCGAAAGGAAAGCGTTATTAGAATCCTAATCATTAATATGGATTTTAGGAAAATTTCAAGAATTTTAGGAGCTGTAACGCTAAATTATGAGAATCACGTTTATCGTAATATAAATGACGTTTTGACAAAAATAGTAAACGAGGTCCGTTTTGCAAACGAACAGTTTTAATAAAGCCCTGATAATAAGTTGGAGTTATTGGAGAAATAAGGAAATTTGGAGAAAATGAATCGTTAGATAATTAACGAAATAAAGGACGAAACAAATAGAAAATCAAAGGAAGGGCAAAAAGGTAATTTGCCAAGCCAAATTTTAATTAAAAACACAATTCTTCTTCTTCTCCAACACTTCACGCGAAACCTCTCTGCATTTCTCCTCCCAGGCGATTTCTTTCTCCTCCGTGCGTGATTCCTCTTCCAACGGCGATTCATCCTCCGATCAACCTCCATCCTTCACATTTTCTTCTCCGATCCCGACCCTAGGTATGATTTTATAATTTTGGAAGGTTATTGTTCGGTTTTCACGAAGTTACACGGTTAGGGTTTCATTTAGGGTTTTGTTAAAATGTGGATTTAGGGTTGGAAATCACTAGGTTTACCGTGTTTGTGAATATCATGGACGTATTAGGCGTTATTTGGTGACATATAGGGTGTATTTAAAGTTTGGGTTGAAAAGTCAGGTTTAAAGATTGGAGAAAACTCCATTAATGTAGGTTTTGAGGTGTCGAGCGTAAATTGCTAGGTAAAATGCATCAATGAGTTAAATTAGAGTTTTAAGAGATTTCCTTAGTTAAAGTTTTGTCGGTTTGGACGTTTAATGGTTTAAACTCGTTTTAACTACAATTTTTGTGAAATTGCCTTAGGTGAATAACGCTCGTGGACGGAACTAGAATTGCAACGGACGCTAGGTAAGTTCTCGTGACTTACTATGGCCGATTGGCATACAAAGTACGTCGAAGTTGTGTCGTGGATCTTTAATGATTTGTTTGTTTAAATGCTTTGGTTGGGTAGTTAAGATTTGTTCTTTTATAGATTAGGCTTTTTATTGTCTCGATGGTATATATGTCGTATGTTTACTTCATGCACGTAATTGTCCATGTATCATGGTTTTCAATTATGCATAGAAAATGAATTTTCGCACTATGTTTTCATGAAAAGTGATGTGGCCCGAAAGGGGGCTATTGATCTATTGTGTAGGCCAAAAGGGGCCTGTCACAATACCATATCCCTAAAATGAAATGAACCTACGTAATCTTTTATCTGGTCATGCAAGGTGGGGTTCAGGCACGGCTGTATACGGACGTAAGCGTGTACCCCCCCTCCCCCGTTTAGGTAGAGAGGGTTGTCCAACCGCGGGACGTGTCCTCTCCATTTAATAGGCTGAGACCTCGTTGACATTCTGTCTACGACGTAATGATAAGAAAATGTTGCATGATTTCTGAACTTCATATGCACAGCATGTATCTACATTTACGAAACTTTCTGAGCCTTTAGCTCATAGTTGTCTGTATGGTGTAGGTGATCTTGATACAGGTGAGGACGAGATCCCTCCACCCGAGGAATGATCAGTTGATGAAAGATGGCTCGTGGGAGTGTGCTGGATAGTCGGTGCGCTTTTTGACCCGTGGGGACGTAAGTAAATGTATTGATGTTTTGAACAGATAGAAATGTAGGAAAGTTGTATAGTTGAACATATTAGGATGTTTGGAAATCTAGATAGTTGATAGTTTGATGTTTTGGTAGACTTAATTTATAAAATGTTTTGTTAAGGTGTTATTACGGATTTCAGTGAACTGCTTGAAGTTTTATTTCAAACAGGGGAAATTGTTTAGGTTTTAAATGGATCAACGCAATTCGTTTTTACGAAAGTTTGCTATGTTTTTAAACACGTTCGAAGACACGTTTTGAGTTGTTTGTTGGTGGTTGATGAAAGGAGAAATGAATGGTTTTATGTGGAAATGTTTAGTGTGTGCATGTGGTAAGAAAGTTATGCATGGGAGAAGGAGGAAAGAAAGAAGGGAGAAGCAAACTCCCTGGAATTTCAGATTCCAGGGAGGTTTTCGATCGATCACCTGAGGAGGTGATCGATCGGCAAGTGTTGGTAACTTCTCTGGAGAAATCCAGAGAAGTTGCCGATTGATCACCCAACAAGGGGCAATCGATCGGCTGGTGATCGATCGCTGGGGCGATCGAGGCGATCGATCGCCAGTGTGAGGGGCGATCGAGCGCCCCTCCGATTTTTGTTCTGGCGATCGATCACATAGTAATGGGGCGATCGATCGCCCCTGTAGTTTTTTTGGGACGAACCTGTGCATGCACGTAAGGAAAATAAACAAGCTGCAAATGCTAACTAATAACTTAGTAGAATCAGCAGCAACTCCTTTCAAACCCTTAGAAAACAAACTAACGTATTTTCATCTAAAAACAGTGAGTTTTTCTCAAAATATCGAAACTTTAAACTTCCACAAAACTCACATTTTAACTTATCCAAACTTGTTAACTTAGCAGATGATTACCTTTACTAGAGAAGACAGGAGAATAGAAATCTTTTGGAAAGGTTGAAATCGCTAGGAAGAGAGAAAACAGAGGGAAGTGGAAAGAGCAGAGAAGAGGAAGTGAGGGTTTCACGTTGGAGGGGAGAGAAAAGAACATGGCTTCTTCAACAAGTTGCCAAGTGTCGATAGCTCATTGGTTCCTTCCCACTAACCTTAATTCTTAACTAAACAGCCTCTCCATTGATTTCTAACCAAATAGTTTTGTTTTGGTTGTACTTAGCTTGGTTTTCCAATTGAATTGTTACTTAGATTCTTCGATCCGTTTACTTCAAAAAAATCCACTTTTTTGTAAGGTATCACAAAATTTCAAATAAAATATGCATTTTATTAATGGCCAATAAATCTCATTCAATAGTTTAAGGAATAATTACATGGCAAAAATGTCGGGTGTTACAATAGAACTATAACACCCGAGCATGTTATCAGACGTCATTATTTAAGATATTATTGGGGTAGTCATAATAATTCGTGTAACACCCGACAACTTCAACCAGGTGACTTCCTAACTGTATTAACGGTCATGAATATTCAATCTTCACGGTTTAGAGTTTTATGTCAAGCCTAATTAATTACATGTGGATTTAAGCTAGGTTGTGTGGAAAAGTTGTAATAATTGAGGATTGAGACCAGTATTTAAAGAAAATGGAAAGGATTCAAACCTCATTTAAACCACTGTAGCCGTCATCTCTTACTCTCAGCGACTTTCCCTCCCGAGCTCTCGCTCTCTGTCAGTAGGAAATCCCTCCTTCGACGATTGTTTCCTTGCTGCTTCTCGGCTACTTTGTGCTCGAGGTACGAGTTTGGCAATGTAGCTATTTTTTTAGTCGTTAAGCTCTGTTTTCAGCTATGTGTTGAGGTTCTGGATTCTTCAATGACCGAGTATTAGTAAGGATATTTTAAAATCTGAAAGTGGTAATGTCATTCCGAATCGATTTTGGACATAAAACAACCAACCCTGAGTTATCGCTAATCGAATCTGTCTGTTTTGGGTTTTGGATTTCAAACTGCACAGAGAACTATACTAAGGATTCGGGAGTGACTTTAGCTATTAGATCCTAGGATGACTTGTGGTTAGAACTAATAGGGGTTTTTTTTAACTACTACAATGTAAATGTTTTAGGTGAAGAAGTTTGAAGAGAATGGAGCTCAAATTGCTAAGGAGACCAGGTAAGTGAATGTATAAGTTTCTCGGTCTTTAGGACCCTACATCAAAGGATGCTGAGTAGAAACTCATACGATGATTAGTAGTTCCTTATGTTACTGACTAACATTTATGATGATGATTAGTTCAATGGTAAGGTTTCATGTTAGATAGTGCCCTGTTCTGTAGCTTGATGATTTAAGAATTTCCATGTACATGCATCATGACTATTTTATGCATATGAAAATATTTTAAGAGCATAGTTTTCTCATGAAATAAGTAAGATAATGAAGTAAATCCTATGCAACTTGAATTAAGTGAGGGTTGGGGGCGGTTTGACGTATGTCACTGTCCAAAAGAAAGGACCATGAATACGACCCGCAAGGGATTATGTACACTCTCACTGTCAACCCCCTTTACCGGCACAAATCCTCTCTTAATCCACACAACATGAACGAAGAATATGATTGATGAATATGAATGATGAATATGATTGATGAATATGAATGATGAATATGAGTGATGAATAAGAATGAAGATTTTGTGTATGAATACGAACAAGAAAGGATTCATGAGCATCTGTTTCTCAAATGAGCATTCATGCATACTTGTTAGTATTGCATTCCTTACTAAGCATTAGGCTTATAGTTTAAACCTTATGATGTAGGTGACGAGATTTCAGGTGAGGATCCCAAAGTTTATGATGATGTCTGAGTTTGGTTGCTGGAAGGTGATCAGGGTGCAATTTCTGTGGCTGGATGGCAAATGAGACCCCTGTAATGTTTTATGATTTTAGTTACGATAATGAATATGATAGTTTGAGTAGGATGAGTCTATTTTATAATATTGAGTCTTCTTTCGAAGTTGTCCGTTGACCACTGAATCTGGAAATAATTTTGGGAGTATTGAACGGTTGTTTGCTGAAGTCTTCCGCTATATGAATTCTGGGTGAGCTATTGATTTTCATTAGTATGAATGTTATGCCATTGAAGTTGAAATCAGTGAAGGTTATACCTATCGGATGATGAAAGTGCTATTTTATTGTCTAGTGATCGGCAGATATAGAGGGTTTAAGCTATCGGACGATGAAAGTGCTATTTTGTCGTCTAGTGATCGGTAGATGAAGTGCATTTGAGTTACCGGATGTTGTAAGTGATATTTCATCAGCCAGTGGCTGGCAGATGTAGAGTGTATTTAAGTTACCGGATGATGTAAGTGATATTTCATTGTCCAGTGACCGGTAGATATAGAGTGTTTAAGCTATTGGAAGATGTAGGTATAGTTTTGTCGTCTAGCAACCGGTAGATGAAGTGCATTTGAGTTACCGGATGATGTAAGTGATATTTCATCGTCCAGTGACCGGCAGATGTAGAGTGTATTTAAGTTACCGGATGATGTAAGTGATATTTCATTGTCCAGTGACCGGTAGATGTAGAGTGTTTAAGCTATCGGAAGATGTAGGTATAGTTTTGTCGTCTAGCAACCGGCAGATGAAGTGCATTTAAGTTACCGGATGTTATAAACATTGTTTTGTTGTCTAGTGACCGGTAGATGTGGCTTATTCTTCTATCGGTAGATGCAGTCTAAGGGTTTAAGTTTCTCTTCATCAACTGATACACATTGCACTGCCCGCCGGCAGATGTGTAATGTATTTCTTTGCTGAGCGATGCCTAGTGAATCGTGCATGACATCTTGAGCTAAGTTATGTTTCAAAAAAAAATATATTCCCAATAATGAATAAAGTGTGAGTAATAAGAATTAAATGATTAAGAAAGATACGGATTATGTGACGATCCCTCTGGGGTCGTTACAAGTCGAATGGAAGTACAGCAAACCGGGTTCAGATAACTCGGGGCGCTACAAGAACAATTAATTTTATCATAATGATGGTCATAGATGTATGATCTAACTTTTATTGTGTTTTCATTTATTAAGATTTACTCGGTAAATTTGTATGTATTACAATTCTTACAATTTATATATTGGGAATGAATTAAAATAAATAGTTGAAAATGTTAATATCGATATAGTGAAATTCATTTCTATAGATTATCTTGTTTGTTAGTTCAGTGATCGAATAATTAACACACACTTCACAATTGTCATGAATTAATTATTCAATCAAAAGCTAATGATTGTCAAAGATAAAAATATAATGTGAGAGGTTAACGAATTGTAAATCTAGCTCTCTATTATGAATCTTGGAGGTTAATATATATGTAATAACTATATCAATGAATATTTTTGAATAAATATATTCTATGTTTTTAAGAATGCAACTCTAAGTATTTAATAGAATTACTTTACAGTTAATAAATTATGTTAATTGATATAAAAAATTTATTAATTAACAAAAAAATTATTGGAGCTTAAAATTATAGGTCTATTGGTACCTTCGTCATCTTCTATCGTTATTCGAATAGTAGAAAAAATAAACAAAAGAGATTAAATAATTAATTGTTTAATACACACAATGATAAGTTTTTTCATTAGATTGAATAATTGATTATTCAATTAATTAACAAACTTATAAAATTAGTTTTGAAAACAGGTTCTGTAAACAAATTATGTCAAATTTAAGTTGATGTCATGATGATAAATGTTGTGTAACACCCGGCATTTTTGCTATGTAATAGTTTCCCCGGATCATTTAAACGAAATTAATATTACATTAATACAAGGAATGTTTTGGTTAGATTGTTGAATAATTAGTGGAGAACTAAACTAATGTTTAACTAAACCAAAACACTAAGTTAAAATGCATGGAAGGGCAAATTGGGGAGAAATTAAGGTTGGTGGGAGATAGTCAATGGATAGCTGACACATGGCAGCTTATTGAGGAAGTTAAGTTCTTCCCCCCACGCGAGATCCTCTTCACTTCTCTGCTCTGCTCTCTCTCCATTCTCTTCTCGGTATTCTCTCTTCCAGTCAACAAGCAACCATCGAAGATTTACTTCGATCTCCTTAGATTTTCTTCTGCTCCTCTGCTAATGTAAACATCTACTAATGCTAACAAGTTTGGACAAGTTTAATGTGGGTTTTTCCCGAAGTTTAGGGTTATGGTATTTTGTGAAAAACTCACTGTCTTTGGATGAAAACACACCGGTTTGTTTTCTAAGGGTTTGAATGAGTTTGGAACAGACTCTTCTGACTTATTTGTTACCATTTGCAGCTTGTTTATTTTCTGAACGTACATGTACAGGTTCGAACATTTCCGAGGCTTTCCGGCTAACTGCATCGCGGATAACAGGTAAGTTCATAACCGTAGGTTGGCCCTTAAGGCCCTACATCACGGAGGTACTAGGTTTCTTGTTCTGTCGAGTTGTTTTGGGTAGAAAGGTTATAGTCTATGTTCTGAAATGTCTGGCTTCGATTTACCTTATGTTGTCTTATTTCTGCTGTCTGCCTGTTTAAGTTCAAGCACCGTTCATGCATACACGTTTTCTCTGAAAGACATGCAAATGTTTTCTGTACACTATTTGAAACTAAACAAGATAAAATCCGACTGACATGTACCAGGTTAAGTGCGAGACGGGGACTGGCCCCAGAACTGTTTACTGTACTGTATCCCTGAATGTGCATGATAGTGCACCCTCCCCCTCCCCCACTGTTTGCCAGTTGTCCTATAAGCTCCACTTAATTCTACTGCCACTGTAACTTAATGCTCTGTACGGTCACCGTATTTCTGAAAACCGCATGCATAGCATTTTGCATCACTGCATATCTATATGTTCTTACTAAGTTTTAGACTCATAGGTGAACTCTCTGATGTACGTACTGAACCCGAAAATGAGGACTTTGTGCCTCAGTCTGATGATTAGTTGCTGGTGGATCGAGCTCATGGGGGTTTGGTTGCTGTAGCCAGACATGATTTCTGTTCAGAGGTTTCTGTAAAGTTTTTTTGAAATCCTGATTTTTGTGTTAAAAACTCTGTAGAAAACTCATCTTTTGGTAAATTCTGTAACTATATGTTAAGTCCTGTGCTGTCCCTCGGATTTTGAAACAGTGTACAAGTTCTGATGTTTCAGTTTTAGAAACCACTGTATTTGACAGTTAAGTTTATATTCTAAAGTATTCTGAAATTTGTTTGGAATGTTTCTACTAATTCATGCATGGATGAATTCTTGTTTTGGAACTATCCATGTAATTTATTTCCTTAAATCTGTCGATTTTAAAGTGTGTCTTATCGATCCTCATATTTTGAAATACTGTATAGTTTCTGAGTCAACGCTCTAAAACTGCAGTATTTGACAGTTGAACTCATGCTCTGAATGTTCTGAAATGTTTTAGAATACTCTTCTGTTTTAAGAATTGCATGGATGATCTCGAATTTTAGAGTTATCCATGTAGTCTGATTTTCCTAAATCTGTCGGTTGAAATCTGTCATCTGCAAAGTGTGTTTCGAAAACTTTGTTTTTGAATCGGGTTTTGAAGGTTTTCCCTCTTTTGTGAGATTTTCTGTTGGTATGTCTTCCTGTCAAAAGTTGCTAAATTCCTGCCCCTTTTAAACTGTATCTTCTAGTCATGTTCACTGCTGTTTTAAAACTATATCCACTGGTGATCTCTGTGCATCTTTTGTCGTATTTGAGTCCACCGCCAGCTTAAGTCTTCCGCCCAGTCTATTTACAGTTTTTGCCTACATCCACCGATGACATCATCCATCTTCCGGCTGACGTCATCATCTCACCCGGCTTCATCTGTTGTCATTACCTCTTTCGATGACGTCATTACCTCTTCTGATGATGTCATCCACTGATTACTCCCCCGATTCAGTTTAAAACTATGTCTTCCAGCTGACGTCTTCAAGGTCATCCGCCCAGTGTATTTAGGTCTTCCGGTTGATGTCAGCATAAATCTTCCGTCCAGTTTAAAACTCCGTCTTCCGGCTGACGTCACCCAAGTCTTCCGCCAGTGTAATTACATCTTCCGGTGACGTCATCTGTCTTGTCTTATTCGACATCCACCGCCCAACAGTATTCTGTTTGTCTTTTAAACTACGACTTCCACCAGCTTATTTATTTCTGCTTCCTGCTTTATCCTTTAACCCTGTCATTTATTTTTGAAGCCCGTCTCCTAATATTATTTTGTTTTCCCGTTTCGCTTTCGAATACAAGGGATGTTTTTCCCTTCCTCTGAAAAGTTTATGAGTTTACTTTTAAAGCTCATCCTATTTATGTTCAAAAAAAATAGTCACCGTTTTTTCCGATAACTGTCCCGGAGTGACGGCTCCGATCCTGGACCCCGATCGGGTTCGGTTTTGGGCTGTCACATGTTGAGCCCAGGTGATAATGTTGTTTTGATTTCTGTAGTCGTTTTGTTTTGTTTATGTCATTAACCATTACAAAATCAAATTTCAACTTAAATAGGAGATTAAATTTCGTAACCATTACGAAATTAAATTTCAAATTTAAATGGAAGATTGAATATGGTAACCGTTTTTTTTTTTAAGTTATGATGACTGTTACGAATTTAATTTATATTTATAAAATTAGAGGTTACAACTTATTCTAAAAGAGGTTGAAATCTCTAAAATTGTATAATGAATTTTGAGAGAAAGTTCTATGAGACTTCCGTGTGGGTTTTATAGAAATATTTTCTAAATCCAAATAGATCGTTTCATGTGTTGAGAATATGATATTGAGTGTGATCCTCACTATGTTCATCGTGGCCACATGTGCTTATCGAAGATGAGGAGAATTGACAGAGAATATCGAAAGTTGAGAATATTATTATCAAATCTCTTTATTTTTGTATATGTGTGAAGTTAGATACAAATGTATGATTTTTATTCTTTAGATTAGATCTAAAATTAAATATTTTAATAGATATGATTATTAATATATTATAACAACGATTTATTTATGTTCATGATAAATTATTTTTCAAGATGCATAGATTTCACACGTTATCAGTGTTATGAACACCTATTACAACAATTAGGAATTTAAATGAAAAATTCCCAATTCAATTCAAAATTTCCCAAATCAAAACCTATAATCTAATTTTGGGATACAAATCAGATTTTATTAAAGTAAAATTCGGAATGAACCTAGCCCATAATTTGACCAAAAACAAAAAGAATCCGAAATTTCAATGCATCAAATCCGGCATGAACATAGTCTGGAAATCGTCCAGAAACAAAGAAGAAAATCCGATGTAGAAATCGGATTGCTGATTTTCAGCAATCATCCCGAATTTGGAATTTGATATCCAACAAGAACTTGGTCTGGAAAGGTGACCAAGTTCGGATAGAGGACATCGCTGGAAATCCGAGCTGAATGATTTCAGCCTCAAAAAAATCCGATCAGATTCGGATTTCACGGAAGGGCGCGGGGCGAACCTCCCCTATAAATAGAGATGTCGAGTGGTGGAAGTTTCACACCACAGCTCCCCTCCCTCTCGAGTTCTTAAGGAGAAGAACTCTTACCTCTCTGTCACCGGCGACGAAACTCTGAAGAATTAGTAACTCCAAAGCCGAGCTCCGACGAAGCTCGCTTGATCTCCGACGACCACCACGGCGTAAGATCTCTCTCCCTCGCTTCAATCCTCTCTGTCGCACTCCCTCTCTCTCTAATTCTCCCCCTCATTCTCTGCAAATTTACTGCGAAGAAGGAGAAGCAGCGGTTCAGTTTTAAGGAAAAACTGAACCGGTTCAATTAAGGCAACCAGACCCAATAGTGAACCAAACCTGAACCAGCCTAGCCAACCGAACCGGTTCACTTATTTTGACCCAAACCGAACCAACAATGAGCCAAACCGACCCGAGCACTGTTCACTGAACCGGACCCAACCCTGATTTTCGACCTGAATCGAACCGGACCAATCGGATATTTAACCGGTAAGAAAATTCTGCCCAAATTCTTTTAAAGTTGGATTAAATTAAGTGGAATTTTAATATTTATATTCGAATTAGGCAGGATATTATTTTGGAATTTTTGGATTATCCCGATAGACGTTATTTGCTTGAAATCCAAGTAAGTGAAATACAAGTTTTGGCTACGGCCCTACATCACAAGATATATATATTATTTTATTATTGTTTTATTTTTATCACACGTTTTCAATGATTGCTCACATTTGTTAGAATATCGACATAGAATAGTTTAAAAGATAAAATAGATAGGTTATTTGCATGTGTATGAAAAAGTAAAAGGGAATTGACGGAAAATGCGATAGCAAAAGCCTGAACGACAGTGAGATGGTGAGCTTGAGCATATGTTTTAACGTGATAGCAAAAGCCTGAACTGACAGTGAGATTGTGAGCTTGATCGTTAAAATTAAAAGTAAGAGATGACGAAGTCTGAACGACAATGAGATGGCTAAGTCCTAAAAGAATGTTGAATTTTCAACCTGTATGCAACTGTTAACAGGATTCGATAAAAGTAAAAGTTTTGTAAGTTGCACTTATTTCCACTTACTGAGTTTTCTCATAGTTTAGTTTTTAACTTGTGATGTAGGTGAGTTTTTATCTGAGGAAGAACTAGCTGCAATTGAGAACCCTCCAGTGGCAAGTGAGCATATAGAAGAAGAAGATATTGTTGAGTTCGAAGCAAATGTTTTAAATTAATTATTCATTAGTTTTCAAACAATATTTAAAGCTTTATTTTAATTTAAAACTTTGAATAATTTTGTTGACTTTTTATTAAATAAAGTTTCATTAACTGTTTTAATTATGCGATAGTTTCAATATTTTGACAAATTAATTATCAAAGCTTCCGTGATATTTAAGTTTTCAATTAATATGTTTTAAATTTTAAAATTTTGATTTAACGCTCGATTTTAAAAAAAAAACTAATTTGGGGAAAAATTCTAGGCTTTTCAAAATTAGGGTTTCAAATTGGCGATTTTTAAATTGGGCCGTTACACCTATAATTTTGTCGTACAAAGGAACCCAAAAACCAGCACTCTAAACTAAAGAATCTGCAAATCTTCGCCATCGCAATATTCATACAAATTTTCTAACTCATGGTATACATAATAGAATATACAATTAGCCGAACAACAATTGATTACCTTCCACACATGCAATTTGTTTGCATAAGATCAATCAAGTTCTTTTGTATACAACCAATAAAAAAGTTTAGATTACAACTTGAGGCTTAGAGAGATTATTTAAAGATAAACCATAAGCAAGCCCAGATGTAACACCCGGTTCTATCAGATTAATTCTCTATTCTTTTAATTAATGGTACACTTTAAATGGCAATAATAAAAGTAGGGTTAATGGATGACTAGGCAAGGGCATAAAAGTAATTGAAAATTTAAAAGTGGATAACGTATTTAAGGAAAGAGGTTTTGGTTTAATGAACTGTAGCCGCCACCATTCCCCATTTTTCTCTCTTTCGGTCTTTAGCTCAAGCAGCAGAGCTCTCTAGGCGATTCTTCTTGTAACGCCCCGAGTTATCTGAACCCGGCTCGTTACTCAAAAGCCCGTACATGACTAAGAAATTTCATCCGTACTTTTAAAAAAATTCTCTCAACAATCGACTCTTGACATAAGTTAGAATCCAAAAATAAATAAACATTTAAAACTTGCAGCGGAAATCATTTGGACATTAATAGAGATATGCAAAACTATGAAAAACATCGCTAGGATAATCGTTCGGAATGCTAAGAGTTAATCGGCTAAAAAGAAATAGAGGTTTAAATCGTGAAATACTTAAGAAGTCACAGAAGTCAAATTCATCTGCCGATGAATAAAGTCATCGGAAAAGAATGAAACAGGAAATAGAAGGCTTCTTCCGGTGACTAAACGACAAAGTCCTCCTACATCTACCGATGACGTCAGAACGCATCTGCCGATGAGTTTACTGAGAAATCATCCGATGGGCTTAAACCTACACCTTCCGATTGAGTAAACTGCATATGCCGATCACTAAACGACAAACTCTCTACTTATATCTTCCGATAGACAACTTAACTATAACCCGACATCTTCCGATAGACTTCATCTACCGATAGTGAATAGAACGACGACTACGACATCTGCCGATAAGACTTCATCTACCGATAGTTAATAGAACGACGACTCGATATCTGCCGGTAGACTTCATCTACCGATAGTGAACAAAACAACATCTTCCGATAAAACAAGCTACATATACCGATCACTAAACGACAAATTTCGTTCTATATAATCCGATGGCTTCCACTGAAGACATCTTCCGATAGACAACAGAACAACAACTCAACCTCTGCCGATAAACTTCATCTAACGATTGAGAACATAACCACATTTCATCTATTCCTTGGTATACAAACACAACTCTAACTACAGAAAAGAATTTACTCACTTCACTGAAACCTATTCAAAAACATTTCAAACCATTACATTACTAAAATCCAGTGAGTGCCAACATTAAACCCCACAGAATATTATTAACAAGAAGATCTCGAAATCGTATTCAAACATTGAAATCACTACTGTCATGAAAACTCAACATACTTAAATTGAAACACTGTCAACTGAACTTTCACACCAAAGGACATCAGTTAATCCGCCTCATCAGTATACCAGTTCGAGACAGAGAAGTGCTCCCCCAACTCCATCTATTCATCAGTAAACTCATGGAATTCACCTGTGGTATCCACAACACCTACATCACAAAACTCATCTATTAGCCTAATGCTAAGTAAGTAAAGCAATAATGAAATGATATACTGAAACTTAAATCCTAATTATGCAGTTTCTACTTTCACATCTCAGTTGCACATTCGTTAATCACTGATCTGATCCCTCGGTTCCCTTGGGAGTGGGATCAATTCTCCCAATGTCATACATCATCTTCATTAGTTAAGGGGTGGATGAATTCCCTTAATAGCTGTTCTGATCCCTCAATTCCCTTGGGAGTGGGATCAATTCTCCCAATGTCATAAATCCTCTTCATCAATGAAGGGGTGGATTAGTTTCCTTAACCGCCAATGCATTTCAATCTGTACCTGTCTTTTCATAATGATACATGAAAGTTCATTTTCATAATTCTTTTAAAACATGATGCATGACATACAGAAAATACTCAAACATGCACAAACCTACTGTTTTGTGATGTAGGCCCGAAGGCACACACAATACTTCACTTACCTGGCTTCACCGAGAGTTCCTGGTGGTAGGATATTCCAAGAGCTAGCTCACCTAAAATATAAGCACAGCATTACTAAACTTCATTCTAAACATTAGGAAATCTAAAGGGCTAGTTCTGGGGGTTCTATTCCTCGCCATTCCCGATTCATCGCTAAACCCAAAATCCCATCCCTCACTCTCTGTACTTCCAAAATGCACACATAGCCATCCATCAGTTATCTAGACACTAAAAAGCAAGTAATCGAATCAAAACTCACCTTGGTTGGAGGGGAATCGCCTTGGGGAAATCTGTCGAGCTTAGAGGTAAAAAGAAATGAAACAGTGGCGGCTACTCACACTGGACTTTTCCTTAAATACGTTATCCACTATGTAAAATTCTAATTACCATCATGCCCTCGCCTGATCATTTATTAACCTAATCAATAACTCCCCCAACCCTTCTATAAAAGTACATCATAAATAATAAATTAAATTTTGGTTCGATGGAACCTGTTGTTACAATCTACCCTCCTTAAAAGAATTTTGTCCTCAAAATTCTAGTACCTGAATAGTTTTGGATATTGGTCCAGCATGTCCTGCTGGCGCTCCCAAGTTGTCTCCTCAATGTTCTGGTTATGCCATAAGACTTTTACCAGTGGAACTTCTTTGTTGCGTAATACCTTTACTGCATAATCTAAGATTTTTACTTGTTTCTCCTCATAAGGAAGAGTAGGAAGAACTTCTGTAACACCCGAGAATTTCCTGTAACGCACAGATGTCTTAGGGTAGACGGGTAGAAAAGTTTAATGAAAGGTGTTGAGAATGGATTTGGAATTAAGGTATGCAAAAAAAAAAAAAAAAAAAAAGAAGAAAAGGAGGTTTGATTATTCAAACCACTAAATGGAAAAGTCAAAAGGTGTTTTTGTGTTTCAACCAATAGAAATGTAACATGTAATTGAAAGAAATGGAAGAAAATTGGTGCAATAACAAGGCATTCACGTTGGAGAAATTGGGAGATAAAGTTTGAGGGTGGTTTTACAATATTGAAAAGATTAGTGGATGAAATGCAAAAGTGGACAAAATTCTTAGGTTAAAAAGGTGAGTTTCCATTTTTTTTTCTTCATCTTCACCGAGCTTCTCTCCTTCTCCTCCATAGCCATCAATCCCCTTCCTCCTTTCTTCATCTATTGAAGACTTTTCAAGGTAATTTCTTTTGGGTTTTGGTTTGTGTACATTTAGATGGAGTTTAGAAGTGTTTTTATGTATTTTGGTTGAGTTTGGTGAATTTTAGGAAACCCTAGGTTAGGGATTCCGAAAAAATTGAGTTTAGATGTTAGATTTCTTTCTTATTTTGGTAGCTTAGTTGTTGAATGGAGTGATTTAGGTTGTTAGAGGGGTTAGATGGAAGATTGAAAGAGTGTTACACAAAAACGGTTTAAGAACACTTTAGGGCCGATTCTGTCTTTGGGAATTTCGGGCTGGCCAAGTATTTGTTTGGTTAAGTTGAGTGATTCAATGGATAGTAGACGTGTAGAGGTTTCCGAGTTGGGGTGGCACGTCGAAATCCGTTTGAAAAACGAGAAAGTTATGGCCGTTTAATGTTGGACGTCGGTAAGTTGTCTAAAAATCGGGTTTAGTAGTTGAATGTGTGAGGTGTGCTTTAGATTTGTTAAGTTTTAGTTAGAAAATCTTTTAGAATTTATTGATAGCTTATCAAACTAAGTTTACGTTGTTTTAGGTTATCGTGCGTGTGAATTGGCCGAGTTAAGTGAACAAGTGGAAAACCGAGCGTCCAGGTAAGTAGTGGTAGCTATTCCTTCGCCTTCGGGCCATACACCATAGAACGGTAGGGCTATTTATTTCGCGTTGTGTTTTGTTGAGTTTGGTTTGCATAATGGTTGACGTGCATCATAGTTTTCCTGTAACGAAAAATACGAGTTGTTTTGCATTGCTGGTTAGTGAGTGTGAACGTAAGCAGAATAAAATGAAGTGTATTTACCATCTTCACTGGAAGGGTAAAATTGGAGCCATTGTTATTCTTTGTTCACGTCATGAAA
>CM039502.1:34397538-34562330 GCA_022432975.1 Begonia masoniana
AAAAAAAACTAAGAGTCACAGACTTCAATTCATCTGCCGAGATAAAGTCCAACGAAAAGAATGAAACAGGAAATAGAAGGCTTCTTCCGGTGACTAAACGACAAAGTCCTCCTACATCTACCGATGACATCAGCACGCATCTGCCGATGAGTTTACTGAGACATCATCCGATGGGCTTAAACCTACACCTTCCGATTGAGTAAACTGCATATGCCGATCACTAAACGACAAACTCTCTACTTATATCTTCCGATAGACAACTTAACTATAACCCGACATCTTCCGATAGACTTCATCTACCGATAGTGAATAGAACGACGACACGACATCTGCAGATAGACTTCATCTACCGATAGTGAATAGAACGACGACTCGATATCTGCCGGTAGACTTCATCTACCGATAGTGAACAAAACAACATCTTCCGATAAAACAAGCTACATATACCGATCACTAAACGACAAATTTCGTTCTATATAATCCGATGGCTTCCACTGAAGACATCTTCCGATAGACAACAGAACAACAACTCAACCTCTGCCGATAAACTTCATCTAACGATTGAGAACATAACCACATTTCATCTATTCCTTGGTATACAAACACAACTCTAACTACAGAAAAGAATTTACTCACTTCACTGAAACTATTCAAAAACATTTCAAACCATTACATTACTAAAAATCCAGTGAGTGCCAACATTAAACCCCAACAGAATATTATTAACAAGAAGATCTCGAAATCGTATTCAAAACATTGAAATCACTACTGTCATGAAAACTCAACATACTTAAATTGAAACACTGTCAACTGAACTTTCACACCAAAGGACATCAGTTAATCCGCCTCATCAGTATACCAGTTCGAGACAGAGAAGTGCTCCCCCAACTCCATCTATTCATCAGTAAACTCATGGAATTCACCTGTGGTATCCACAACACCTACATCACAAAACTCATCTATTAGCCTAATGCTAAGTAAGTAAAGCAATAATGAAATGATATACTGAAACTTAAATCCTAATTATGCAGTTTCTACTTTCACATCTCAGTTGCACATTCGTTTAATCACTGATCTGATCCCTCGGTTCCCTTGGGAGTGGGATCAATTCTCCCAATGTCATACATCCTCTTCATTAGTTAAGGGGTGGATGAATTCCCTTAATAGCTGTTCTGATCCCTCAATTCCCTTGGGAGTGGGATCAATTCTCCCAATGTCATAAATCCTCTTCATCAATGAAGGGGTGGATTAGTTTCCTTAACCGCCAATGCATTTCAATCTGTACCTGTCTTTTCATAATGATACATGAAAGTTCATTTTCATAATTCTTTTAAAAACATGATGCATGACATACAGAAAATACTCAAACATGCACAAACCTACTGTTTTGTGATGTAGGCCCGAAGGCACACACAATACTTCACTTACCTGGCTTCACCGAGAGTTCCTGGTGGTAGGATATTCCAAGAGCTAGCTCACCTAAAATATAAGCACAGCATTACTAAACTTCATTCTAAACATTAGGAAATCTAAAGGGCTAGTTCTGGGGGTTCTATTCCTCGCCATTCCCGATTCATCGCTAAACCCAAAATCCCATCCCTCACTCTCTGTACTTCCAAAATGCACACATAGCCATCCATCAGTTATCTAGACACTAAAAAGCAAGTAATCGAATCAAAACTCACCTTGGTTGGAGGGGAATCGCCTTGGGGAAATCTGTCGAGCTTAGAGGTAAAAAGAAATGAAACAGTGGCGGCTACTCACACTGGACTTTTCCTTAAATACGTTATCCACTATGTAAAATTCTAATTACCATCATGCCCTCGCCTGATCATTTATTAACCTAATCAATAACTCCCCTAACCCTTCTATAAAAGTACATCATAAATAATAAATTAAATTTTGGTTCGATGGAACCTGTTGTTACAATCTACCCTCCTTAAAAGAATTTTGTCCTCAAAATTCAGTACCTGAGTAGTTTTGGATATTGGTCCAGCATGTCCTGCTGGCGCTCCCAAGTTGTCTCCTCAATGTTCTGGTTATGCCATAAGACTTTTACCAGTGGAACTTCTTTGTTGCGTAATACCTTTACTGCATAATCTAAGATTTTTACTGGTTTCTCCTCATAAGTAAGAGTAGGAAGAACTTCTGTAACACCCGAGAATTTCCTGTAACGCACAGATGTCTTAGGGTAGACGGGTAGAAAAGTTTAATGAAAGGTGTTGAGAATGGATTTGGAATTAAGGTATGCAAAAAAAAAAAAAAAAAAAAAAAGAAGAAAAGGAGGTTTGATTATTCAAACCACTAAATGGAAAAGTCAAAAGGTGTTTTTGTGTTTCAACCAATAGAAATGTAACATGTAATTGAAAGAAATGGAAGAAAATTGGTGCAATAACAAGGCATTCACGTTGGAGAAATTGGGAGATAAAGTTTGAGGGTGGTTTTACAATTTTGAAAAGATTAGTGGATGAAATGCAAAAGTGGACAAAATTCTTAGGTTAAAAAGGTGAGTTTCCATTTTTTTTTCTTCATCTTCACCGAGCTTCTCTCCTTCTCCTCCATAGCCATCAATCCCCTTCCTCCTTTCTTCATCTATTGAAGACTTTCAAGGTAATTTCTTTGGGTTTTGGTTTGTGTACATTTAGATGGAGTTTAGAAGTGTTTTTATGTATTTTGGTTGAGTTTGGTGAATTTTAGGAAACCCTAGGTTAGGGATTCCGAAAAAATTGAGTTTAGATGTTAGATTTCTTTCTTATTTTGGTAGCTTAGTTGTTGAATGGAGTGATTTAGGTTGTTAGAGGGGTTAGATGGAAGATTGAAAGAGTGTTACACAAAAACGGTTTAAGAACACTTTAGGGCCGATTCTGTCTTTGGGAATTTCGGGCTGGCCAAAGTATTTGTTTGGTTAAGTTGAGTGATTCAATGGATAGTAGACGTGTAGAGGTTTCCGAGTTGGGGTGGCACGTCGAAATCCGTTGAAAAACGAGAAAGTTATGGCCGTTTAATGTTGGACGTCGGTAAGTTGTCTAAAAATCGGGTTTAGTAGTTGATGTGTGAGGTGTGCTTTAGATTTGTTAAGTTTTAGTTAGAAAATCTTTTAGAATTTATTGATAGCTTATCAAACTAAGTTTACGTTGTTTTAGGTTATCGTGCGTGTGAATTGGCCGAGTTAAGTGAACAAGTGGAAAACCGAGCGTCCAGGTAAGTAGTGGTAGCTATTCCTTCGCCTTCGGGCCTACACCATAGAACGGTAGGGCTATTTATTTCGCGTTGTGTTTTGTTGAGTTTGGTTGCATAATGGTTGACGTGCATCATAGTTTTCCGTAACGAAAATACGAGTTGTTTTGCATGGCTGGTTGTGAGTGTGAACGTAATCAGATAAAATGAATTGTAATGAATCTCAAATAGTGTGCCTTGTCGGGATACGGTGCTTGCAGTGGCACCCCGAAGGGAACTCTATGAGAGACCGGCTAAAATACGAGATCTGGAATAGTGTGCCTTGTCGGGATAAGTTGCTTGCAGTGGCACCCCGAAGGGAACTCTATGAAGGATGGTTGGCTAAAATACGTAAAGGTCGTGAGTATGAATTCCTAGACAATTATAGGATTCTACGATCGACGAGGGAGATTATGCATGGCCATCCTAGACGGTTATGGGATGTGAGCTATCTGGTCTTGCTCTGGTGATTCTGAGTTTGGCCGTCCTAGACGGTTATGGGATGTGTGCCTACTCAAATCACACGGCTTATGAAACAAAAAATGTAATGAAAAGCAATGAATAGCAAATAAACACAACTGAGTGGTAGAAACTGCATATATTAGGTTGCTTGCATTGTGGTGTAGTCTCATCCGTTATTCCCTACTTGCTAAGCATTAGGCTTACGTTTTGTGTTCTGTGTTGTAGGTGACGAATTCTGTTCAGGTGAGGTTGATGAGACAGCAGAGGTTTAGGCTGCAGTTGGAGGAGTACGGAGTCCGCCGGTGCAGGCTATTGTTGGGGCGTCTCGATTACTATCGTCCTCGGGTGTTTTGTGGGAATGTTGTAAATGGTGTGGTAAGAGTTTTGTAAGGCTTTTTGATTCAAACGACTTCGAAAGTATTGGGTGTCTAGTATGAATATTTACAAAAAATGTTTTGGTAGTGAAATTTAATGTTTTGAGTTGGGGAAATTGTGTTTAATGGTGGTAGTATTTGGGAAGTTGAAAACATATTTTTTCGTGTTTTGGTTTCAGGTTTCGGCTTAAAGAAATTTAGGCGTTACGCCGCCCGTTTTGGTTTTAAGCTATTTAACGTCGGGTTATATTCGCTATTTTTTTTATTAATCGTTTGAAGTCGGTTTTGTACAAAATTTACGGGATTGGAAGATTTATGTGTCGGGAGTGTATGGTAAAAATTTTGAGATTTTTGGAGGTGTCGGGCTCATAGAAAAGTGTAGAAAGGTCGGGAAGGTCAAGGAAAGTCAAAACAGGGTGTTTTGGGGCGTTTTTGGTTGGAAAAAAGCACGAGCCGGCCCGATTGATCGGGCATGGGTCACGACCGATTGCGGCCGGGATGATTTTTGGTGAAAATAGCCCGAGAGGGCCCGATCGATCGGGCCCAAATCGCGACCGAACGCGATTGGGCACACCCCGGGTGTGCCCAGCGCGCGCACAGCGCTATCGCGCTGTCTGGGCGCGCGCTGCGCCTAGCAGCAGATTTTAGAAAAAAAAAAATTTTATTACGATTTCCACTTTGTTTTAACCCGACTTTTTCCATCATATTTTAAACGTATTTTGGAACGTTTTCCAACAAAAAATCGAGAAAACCCGAAAACCGAGTCGAAAAATTTACGAAAAATCATTTTAAACGTGGTTTAAACACGGGATTGGTTTGCAACGTATCGCTCCGAGCACGGGGTGGGTTTGGGGTGTTACAAAGTTGGTATCAGGGCGATAGTAGGCGAGTCGTTCGAAGGATTACCCGACAATACCGGCCGCCGTGCAACGTGCTTCACCGACTGTAAGTATTTCTGTAACTTTAGTTAGTTTCTTTTTTAAGATTAGAGTTTCTGACCTTTTCAGGAATAAAAAAAAAAACATGCCGCCTAGAAATCAGAGACAGCCAAGACGACCCGGACGACCCCGGAATGAACCCGAAGCACCTGAGGATCCGAATAAACAACTTAGAGATCTTTTAAGCATGCAATCTCAATTACTTGGAATTTTAATGAATCAAGGATTACCGGGAAACCTTGGAGCGGGGTCTAGCTCTGGAGCTAGCTCTAGTGGAGAGAGATTTCGAAGGTTAAAGCCCCCAGCATTTGGAGGAAGTTTGACGGATCCGATAGCGGCTGAAAATTGGATTTGTGCAGTGGAAGAAATGTTTACTGTTGCGGATGTGGAGGATGAGAATAAGGTAAAATGTGCAACGTTCCACCTATCTAACAGTGCCAAAAGTTGGTGGGGGTCAGTAAAAGCTGCAACAGATGTTCAGAGTATGAATTGGGAGGACTTTAAGGAGCTATTTTACGAGAAGTATTACAACCGAACAGTCCAATCGGGAAAGCGCTTAGAGTTCATGGCTTTGAAGCAGACCGGATCCTTTGGAGACTATATTCAACAGTTCGAAGCTTTGTCCAAGTTTGCCAGCCGCCTGGTCAGTAGTGAGGAAGATAAAATATTCCAGTTTGTGCAGGGTTTAAAGCCCGAAATTGAAATGCTAGTGAAAACATTTGGGATTGATGGTATACCGTATACCCGTGTGACGGCTAAGGCTTTAGAAGTAGAGGCAAGTGCTGGGAAGATTCTTAAACCTGCTGAGGCTCCGAAGAGAATGTTTAAGGACATTACCTCTCAATTTAGTCGAGGAGGCTCATCTTCACAGCAGCAGGGAACGAAAAAACCTGGAGGAAACATAAGGGATCAGAGAAGTGGAAAGAAGCCACAGCAACAGCAGAAGGGCAAATTTCCGCAATGTCCAAAGTGCCTGAAGTCTCATCCCGGAGAGTGTGGGCAGTTTGAAGGAAAGTGTTATAATTGTTTGGAAGCTGGTAATCTCTCTCGTGATTGTCCCAAACCGAGAGTTCCTCGATATTTTAACTGCAATCAGCCCAGTCATAGAGCTACCGATTGTCCTGCGCCGAAGAAAGATCCAGTCAAAGCTATGCCCAGAATTTTTGCTATGATAGAGCCCGAGGGTGAAGATCAGGCAGCTGTTATTTCAGGTACGGTACTTGTTAATTCAGTGCCTGCATTTACCTTGATAGATTCAGGGGCGTCCCATTCTTTCGTAGCGGTAGCATTTGTGGCGAAAGTACAGTTAGAGGTAGAGTCGACTAAAAGTGCGTATATTGTGCAATTACCATCTGGCGAGTATATGCATTATGCGCAAGCAGTGCCTAACAGTTTGGTGACGGTCGGAAAGAAGACTTTACCTGCTGAGTTAATCGTTATGGGGATCACTAGGTATGATGTAATACTCGGTATGGACTGGCTGTATCGGCACCATGCAACAATCGATTGCAGAGCAGGGACTGTAAATTTCCAAACTCTGAGTGGTGAAAAGTTTTCTTTTCAAGCTTTGAAGAACACAAAGAGACTTTCAGTTATGGCACCCATGGATGCTCGTAAATCTGTTATTGGTGAGTTTATGTGTTTTCTTGCCACTATTGTAGATTCGTAGTCTTTGGTAGAAGTTAAGCTTCAGGAGATAGATATTGTTCGTGATTTTCCTTAAGTGTTTTTAGATGATTTGCCTGGTCTACCTCCGGACCGGGAAATCGAGTTCGTAATTGACACCTATCCTGGAGCAGAGCCGGTGTCGAAGAATCCTTATAGGTTAGCTCCTCCTGAGTTAAAGGAACTGAAGAAACAATTGGAGGAATTGGTCAATAAGGGCTTTATACGCCCTAGTTTTTCGCCGTGGGGAGCGCCCGTGCTATTTGTTAAGAAGAAGGACGGGTCACTTCGAATGTGCATCGATTACCAGGAGTTGAATAAGCTAACGGTGAAGAACAAATATCCATTGCCAAGGATAGATGATTTGTTTGATCAGCTGCAAGGGGCCCGGATATTTTCTAAAATTGATTTGAGATCGGGATACTACCAGTTGAAAGTGAGATCGCAGGATATCCCGAAAACGGCTTTTAGGACTCGGTATGGACACTATGAGTTCCTGGTTATGTCGTTTGGTTTGACGAATGCTCCAGCCGCTTTCTGGACCTGATGAATTGAGTGTTCAGAGAGTATCTCGATAAGTTTGTAATTGTGTTTATCGATGACATTTTGGTTTATTCCAGTGATGAAGAGGAGCATAGGGAGCACCTGAAGATAGTACTGGGAACTTTGAGACGGCATCAGTTATATGCCAAGTTTTCGAAATGCGACTTTTGGTTGACGAAGGTACATTTTCTTGGTCATGTAATTTCCAGTGGTGGGATATTAGTGGATCCGGCTAAGATACAATCGATTAACGAATGGCCTCAACCGACGAACGTTAGTGAGATTCGGAGTTTTCTGGGATTGGCTGGTTATTACCGAAGATTTATTGATGGGTTTTCTAAAATTGCATCACCGATGACTCGATTGACACGAAAAGACGTGAAGTACGAATGGTCTGAAGAGTGTGAGCTCAGCTTTCAGACGTTGAAGCAGAGATTAACAACGGCTCCGGTTTTGACGTTGCCTGTAGCCGAGGAGAAGTTCTGTATCTATTGCGATGTCTTTCGTATTGGTTTGGGTTGCGTGCTTATGCAGAACGATAAAGTGATAGCATATGCTTCCAGGCAGCTAAAATCTTATGAGAAGAATTATCCGACCCATGATTTGGAGTTAGCTGCTGTGGTGTTTGCTTTGAAAATTTGGAGGCATTATCTATGTGGTCAGCCATGTGAGGTATATTCAGATCACAAAAGTCTGAAGTATATCTTCACGCAAAAGGAGCTGAATATGAGGCAGCGGCAGTGGTTAGAGTTCGTGAAAGATTATGATTTGGAAATTAAATACCACCCTGGTAAGGCCAATGTAGTTGCAAATGCCTTAAGCCGCGTGTTGACTTCGGTTTCAGCTTTGGAGGCTAGTATGTCTGAACCTTTCCGATTGGAGATTCAGAGGTTTGATTTGGAGCTGGTTGCAAATGTGACAGCGGTTTTCTCAGCTTTATCTTTGAAGCCTACTATTTTGGAAAAAATTAGAGAAGCTCAGCAAGGAGATTTAGAGTGTAATAAATTTAAGCTGAGTATGGTGTCTGATGATAGAACAAAGTTTAGCTACTCGGATGATGGTATTTTGAAATTTCATAATCGGTGGTATGTTCCAAATAACGAGCAACTTCGGAAGGAAATTTTGGTTGAAGCTCATTCGTCGAGGTTTTCTGTTCACCCGGGGAGTACCAAGATGTACAGAGACCTCAAGCAGCACTATTGGTGGCCTGGTATGAAAAAGTCAGTGGCTGAATTTGTAGAGACATGTTTGATTTGTCAGCAGGTGAAGGCAGAGCATCAGAGGCCTGCTGGGAAGTTACAGCCATTGCTAGTTCCTGAATGGAAGTGGGATCAGATTTCAATGGACTTCGTTGTTGGATTGCCTAGAACGACGAAAGGATTTGATGGCATATGGGTGATCATTGATCGTTTAACAAAGTCAGCCCATTTTCTGCTGGTGAAGATGACGTATAGTATGGATCAGTTTGCTGAACTTTATATTTAGGAGATTGTGAGATTACATGGTGTGCCGACTTCGATTGTGTCAGATAGGGACCCGAGGTTCACTTCAAAATTTTGGAAAAGTCTACATAAGGCGATGGGAACTCGGTTAAATTTCAGCACTGCTTTTCATCCTCAGACGGACGGACAATCTGAGTGTACTATTCAGACTCTTGAGGATATGCTCCGAGCGTGTGTGCTTGAGTTTCAGGGTTCCTGGAGTAGATATATACCTTTGGTGGAGTTTTCGTATAACAATAGTTATCAAGATACTATTGGTATGGCTCCGTACGAGGCTCTATACGGAAGGAAGTGCAGATCGCCTCTTTATTGGGACGAGGTCGGAGAATCTAGTTTGATTGGTCCAAAAATCGTACAGCAAACTACAGATAAAATCTAGTTCATTCGGCAACGTATTCTGACAGCTCAGAGCAGACAAAAGAGCTATGCCGACGGTAGGAGATGAGAGCTGGAATTTTAGGTATGCGATGAGGTTTTCTTGAAGATCTCGCCATTTAAGGGTGTCATGAGATTCGGGAAGCGAGGTAAGCTGAACCCGAGATTTGTTGGTCCATTCCCTATTGTGAAACGTGTGGGAAAGACAGCGTATCAGTTGGAGTTGCCTGCTTCGATGGAGGGAGTGCATTAATGTATTCCATGTGTCGATGCTTCGGAAGTGTCTGAGGGATCCATCGCACGTGGTGGTACAGCAGGAGGTCGAAGTGCAACCTACATTGTCTTATGAGGAGAAACCAGTGGAAATATTGGATTATGCAGTGAAGAAATTACGCAATAAGGACATTCCATTGGTAAAGGTGTTGTGGCGCAACCACAACGTTGAGGAGGCAATGTGGGAGCGACAACAAGACATGATAGAGCGCTATCCTGAACTCTTCAGGTACGCAAATTTTGAGGACAAAATTTTTGTAAGGAGGGTGGATTGTAACACCCGAGAATTTCCTGTAACGCACAGATGTCTTAGGGTAGACGGGTAGAAAAGTTTAATGAAAGGTGTTGAGAATGGATTTGGAATTAAGGTATGCAAAAAAAAAAAGAAGAAAAGGAGGTTTGATTATTCAAACCACTAAATGGAAAAGTCAAAAGGTGTTTTTGTGTTTCAACCAATAGAAATGTAACATGTAATTGAAAGAAATGGAAGAAAATTGGTGCAATAACAAGGCATTCACGTTGGAGAAATTGGGAGATAAAGTTTGAGCGTGGTTTTACAATTTTGAAAAGATTAGTGGATGAAATGCAAAAGTGGACAAAATTCTTAGGTTAAAAAGGTGAGTTTCCATTTTTTTTTCTTCATCTTCATCGAGCTTCTCTCCTTCTCCTCCATAGCCATCGATCCCCTTCCTCCTTTCTTCATCTATTGAAGACTTTTCAAGGTAATTTCTCTTGGGTTTTGGTTTGTGTACATTTAGATGGAGTTTAGAAGTGTTTTTATGTATTTTGGTTGAGTTTGGTTCATTTTAGGAAACCCTAGGTTAGTGATTCCGAAAAAATTGAGTTTAGATGTTAGATTTCTTTCCTATTTTGGTAGTTTAGTTGTTGAATGGAGTGATTTAGGTTGTTAGAGGGGTTAGATGGAAGATTGAAAGAGTGTTACACAAAAACGGTATAAGAACACTTTAGGGCCGATTCTGTCTTTGGGAATTTTTGGCTGGCCAAAGTATTTGTTTGGTTAAGTTGAGTGATTCAATGGATAGTAGACGTGTAGAGGTATTCGAGTTAGGGTGGCACGTCGAAATCCGTTGAAAAACGAGAAAGTTATGGCCGTTTAACGTTGGACTTCGGTAATTTTGTCTAAAAATCGGGTTTAGTATTTGAAGTGTGAGGTGTGCTTTAGATTTGTTAAGTTTTAGTTAGAAAATCTTTTAGAATTTATTGATAGCTTATCAAACTAAGTTTACGTTGTTTTAGGTTATCGTGCGTGTGAATTGGCCGAGTTAAGTGAACAAGTCGAAAACCGAGCGTCCAGGTAAGTAGTGGTAGCTATTCCTTCGCCTTCGGGCCTACACCATAGAACGGTAGGGCTATTTATTTCGCGTTGTGTTTTGTTGAGTTTGGTTGCATAATGGTTGACGTGCATCATAGTTTTCCGTAACGAAAATACGAGTTGTTTTGCATGGCTGCTTGTTAGTATGAACGTAATCAGATAAAATGAATTGTAATGAATCTCAAATAGTGTGCCTTGTCGGGATACGGTGCTTGCAGTGGCACCCCGAAGGGAACTCTATGAGAGACCGGCTAAAATATGAGATCTGGAATAGTGTGCCTTGTCGGGATAAGTTGCTTGCAGTGGCACCCCGAAGGGAACTCTATGAAGGATGGTTGGCTAAAATACGTAAAGGTCGTGAGTATGAATTCCTAGACGGTTATAGGATTCTACGATCGACGAGGGAGATTATGCATGGCCATCCTAGACGGTTATGGGATGTGAGCTATCTGGTCTTGCTCTGGTGATTCTGAGTTTGGCCGTCCTAGACGGTTATGGGATGTGTGCCTACTCAAATCACACGGCTTATGAAACAAAAAATGTAATGAAAAGCAATGAATAGCAAATAAACACAACTGAGTGGTAGAAACTGCATATATTAGGTTGCTTGCATTGTGGTGTAGTCTCATTCGTTATTCCCTACTTGCTAAGCATTAGACTTACGTTTTGTGTTCTGTGGTGTAGGTGACGAATTCTGTTCAGGTGAGGCTGATGAGACAGCTGAGGTTTAGGCTGCAGTTGGAGGAGTACGGAGTCCGCCGGTGCAGGCTATTGTTGGGGCGTCTCGATTACTATCGTCCTCGGGTGTTTTGTGGGAATGTTGTAAATGGTGTGGTAAGAGTTTTGTAAGGCTTTTTGATTCAAACGACTTCTAAGGTATTGGGTGTTTAGTATGAATATTTACAAAAAATGTTTTGGTAGTGAAATTTAATGTTTTGAGTTGGGGAAATTGTGTTTAATGGTGGTAGTATTTGGGAAGTTGAAAACATATATTTTCGTGTTTTGGTTTCAGGTTTCGGTTTAAAGAAATTTAGGCGTTACGCCGCCCGTTTTGGTTTTAAGCTATTTAACGTCGGGTTATATTCGCTATTTTTTTTATTAATCGTTTGAACTCGGTTTTGTACAAAATTTACGGGATTGGAAGATTTATGTGTCGGGAGTATATGGTAAAAATTTTGCGATTTTTGGAGGTGTTGGGCACATAGAAAAGTGTAGAAAGGTCGGGAAGGTCAAGGAAAGTCAAAACGGAGTGTTTTGGGGCGTTTTTGGTTGGAAAAAAACCCGTGCCGACCCGATCGATCGGGCATGGGTAACGACCGATCGCGGCCGGGATGATTTTTGGTGAAAATAGCCCAAGACGCGATTGGGGCACACCCGGGGTGTGCCCAGCGCGCGCACCGCGCACCGCGTGCGCGCGGCGCGCTGTCTGGGCGTGCGCGGCGCCCAGCAGCAAATTTTAGAAAAAAAAAATTTTTATTACGATTTCCACTTTGTTTTAACCCGACTTTTTCCAACATATGTTAAATGTATTTTGGCACGTTTTCCAACAAAAAATCGAGGGTTCGAAAAACCCGAAAACCGAGTCGAAAAATTTACGAAAAATCATTTTAAACGTGGTTTAAACACGGGATTGGTTTGCAACGTATCGCTCCGAGCTCGGGGTGGGTTTGGGGTGTTACAACTTCGATGCTCTGCTGTTCCACCATCTGTAAAGGATCTCTAACACATTTCTTTAGCATGGAAACATGAAACACATTATGAATTCCCTCCAGAGAGGCTGGTAACTGAAGTTGATATGCTGACTTTCCAATCCTCTTCACGATTTGGAAAGGTCCAATATATCTGGGGTTCAACTTGCCTCTTTTCCCAAATCTCACAACTCCTTTGAAGGGTAACACCTTAAGAAAAACTTCAGTACCTACTTCAAATTCCAGTTCTCTTCGTCTTTTGTCTGCGTAGCTTTTCTGCCGGCTTTGAGCTGTCAAGATTCTTTGACGGATAAGAGCAATCTTCTCCACTGTCTGCTGCACAATGTCAGGACCAATCAATTGTGCTTCTCCAACCTCATCCCAATATAATGGAGATCTGCACTTTCGTCCATATAATGCCTCGTATGGGGCCATGCCTATTGTTGCTTGAAAACTGTTATTATAAGAGAACTCAACCAATGGTAAATACTTACTCCAAGAACCTTGAAATTCCAGTACACATGCACGAAGCATATCCTCCAACGTTTGGATAGTTCTCTCGAATTGTCCATCAGTTTGAGGATGAAAGGCTGTGCTAAAACTAAGCTGTGTTCCCATAGCCTTGTGCAAACTTTTTCAAAACTTAGATGTAAATCTGGAGTCTCGGTCTGAAACAATGGTGCTTGGAACTCCATGCAGTCTAACAACTTCGTGCACATACAACTCAGCCAATTGATCCATCGATTATGTTATCATCATTGGCAGAAAGTGAGCTGATTTTGTTAGACAGTCAACTATTACTCAAATTGCATCGTGACCTTTTGCTGTTCTAGGTAATCCTATAACAAAATCCATAGTTATTTGTTCACATTTCCATTCGGGAACTGGTAGAGGTTGCAATGTTCCAACAGGCCTCTGATGTTCAGCTTTGACTTGCTGGCAGACCAGACATGACTCCATATACTCCGCCACACTTCTCTTCATACCTGGCCACCAATAATGTTGCTTAAGGTCTCTGTACATTTTCATACCTCCAGGATGAACAGAAAGTCTGGAGGAATGTGCCTCAGATAGGATTCCTTTTCTAAGTTCAATATCAGCCGGAACAAACCATCTATTTCGAAACTTGAGAATTCCATCAGCTGAGCAATTGAAATCCGACTTGTCAGTAGAATCTATGCACAACTTATACTTATTGCATTCGGTGTCATTCATTTGAACTTCCTTTATTTTCTCCAAAATAGTTGGCCTCAAAGATAAGGCCGAAAACATGACTGACACACTAGACACCGCCTCCAGGTTAAATCTTTGGAATTCTGTCTCTAAAGCTATCGGTATTTCTAGAATCAATGTAGAGACTGAAGGAGTCATTCTACTCAAAGCATCAGCCACTAATCTCGAAATCATAATCTTTGACAAACTCTAGCCACCTACGTTGCCTCATATTCAGTTCCTTTTGCTTAAAAATGTATTTCAGACTTTTATGAATCGAAAATATCTCACAAGCTTGTCCGTACAGGTAGTGCTTCCAAATCTTTAATGCAAAGACCACAGCAGCTAATTCTAAGTCATGTGTAGGGCAATTCTTCTCATGCACTTTTAACTGCCTAGAAGCATAAGCTATAACCTTTCCATCTTGCATCAAAATACAACCAAGTCCAACTTTAGATGCATCACAATATATGCTGAACTTACCATTAACGACAGGAAGGGTCAGAATTGGAGCATTGGTTAGTTTCTGCTTCAAGGTCTGGAAACTAGATTCACATTTATCAGTCCAGTTATACTTCACATTTTTCCTTGTTAACGTAGTAAGGGGTGTGGCAATCTTTGAAAATCTCTCGATGAATTTTCTATAATATCCTGCTAATCCAAGAAAACTCCTGATATCCGTAGCATTTTTTGGTTGGGGCCATTCCTTAACTGCTTGAACCTTGGCTGGATCAACAGATATCCCATCTCCAGAGATCACATGACCAAGAAAGTGAACTCTGTCCAACCAAAACTCACACTTAGAAAATTTGGCATAAAGTTGGTGCTGCCTCAGTAATCCTAACACCAAGTTTAGGTGTCCTGCATGCTCCTCCTTAGTTGTAGAATAGATTAGAATGTCATCTATGAATACAATGACAAACTTGTCCAAATACTCGTGAAACACCCTATTCATAAGATACATGAAGGCTGCTGGTGCATTTGTCAAACCAAAAGACATAACCAAAAACTCATAATGTCCATACCTTGTGTGAAAGGCAGTCTTTGGGATATCTTCAGATTTAACTTTCAACTAGTAATAACCGGACCTAAGGTCAATTTTAGAGAAAACTCTTGCACCCTTAAGCTGATCAAATAAATCATCAATCCTCGGCAGTGGATACTTGTTCTTGACAGTTAGCTTATTCAATTCTCTATAGTCTATGCACATACGCATTGATCCATCTTTCTTTTTGACAAAAAGGACAGGTGCACCCCATGGTGAAAAGCTAGGGCGTATGAACCCCTTCTCCAACAAATCCTCTAATTGTTTCTTCAATTCTTTAAGTTCTGTTGGTGCTAGTCTATATGGATTTTTAGACACAGGCTCGGCGCCGGGGTAAACATCTACCACAAACTCAATTTCCCTATCTGGTGGCAAGCCAGGAAGGTCATCTAGAAATACTTCTGGAAAGTCTTGGACAACTAAAACATTTTTGGGACTTGATTTTTCTACTAGCTGCGTGTCTAAGACATTGGCCAAAAAGCACAAATACTCTCTGCATGGAAAGGGTCTACAATCGACAGAAGTCATCACAGTCATTTCCTTACTCTTCTTCAGAGCCTGGAAGGTATGGTTTAAACTACTAGGGGGGTGAAAACTAACAATTCCAGTCCTACAATCTATTGTGGCGTAATGCTTAAACAACCAATCCATTCCTAGGATCACATCAAATCCTGTTATGTCCATAACAATGAGATCAGCAGGCAAATTCATGTTCCCTACTAACACCACACTATCAAGCATCATTTGATTGGAGTGCATGTGCTCACAAGAAGGTAATGCTACGTTAAACACATGCTCAGAAGGAGTAAACCGTACATCTAACTTATCAGCAAATGCAGAGGCTATAAAAGAATGCGTTGCACCCGAATCTATCAAAGTAAAAGCAGGTATAGAGTTAATCAATATAGTACCTGACACTACAGCAGGCTGGTCCTCATCACCTGACTCCATCATGGAGAATATTCTTGGCTTAATCTTGGCAGGGCCACCCTTCAAAGCTGGGCAGTCTCTGTTAACATGGCCAACCTTGTTGCAATGGAAACATCGAACGACCCAGGGCTTTGGGCAATCCTTGTACAAGTGTCCAACCTCTTCGCAGTTGAAGCACTTACCCGATCCAAATCTACACTTGCCCGAGTGATTCTTCAAACACTTTGGGCACTGAGGAAACGGCTTGGTACCTGGTACTTTCTTTCCTATCCCTTGGCTGTGCTGGCCTTCATTGGACCTCTTCACTCCTCTCTGCGGCGGTGGTTGAACAAACTTTCTCGGGGTTTCCTTTAGTCCAGCACATTTCATTTCAACTTCTTCCACCTCCAATGCTGTGGACACAACATCACTGAAGGGCAAACCTTTATAACCTGAAAACTTGACCCCTCTGTACATTTCTGGTTTTAGTCCATTCATGAATTGAAACACCTTATCTTCATTTCGGTGAACAAGGTGTCTAGCGAACCTGGACAGAGACTCAAATTATCTAACGTATTCTGCCACAGACCCTGTCTGCTTCAAGTTCAAAAACTCTACCATCTTTGCTGCCTGGACTGTGCTATTAAAATATTTCTCATAGAAGATGTCCTTGAACTATGACCAAGACATCGCTGAGACATCGGTGGTGGTGTCGATTGTCTCCCACCAAAGTTGAGCATCACCAGCAAAATGGAACATGTCCAACATGACTTTGTCTCCTTCACCAACATTGGCACACCTGAACATACTCTCAATTTTTCTAAGCCACTCCTCAGCGACAATCGGATTGGATGACTTTTCATCAAATGTGGGCGGCTGAAGCCTTCGGAATCAGTCTCCAGCATGCTCATTGCTAGAACCTGAGTTGGCACTCCCCTGTACCTCTCGGTTCAGCAACACCCCCAACTGATCGGACTGCTGACACACTAAGTCTGTTTGCTAACGTACCAAGTCTGTTTGTGTCTAATAACACGAGGTTCCTCCTCACTCCTCAAGTTTGGCATTTCCCTCAGTATCCTAGGTCTTCCTGGGCGTCTGGCCATTAAACTGACTTCCTGTACAAGGTTAACTACGTTCATAATTATCTAATTACTGAGGCTAACATAAAAACTTACAGTTGTTGGAGTACTTCCATGCGACGATTGGCACTAATGAGTAATCTTTTGAACGGTTTAACTGAATGTCTCTGATACAACACTATAATGCCCCGAGTTATCTGAACCCGGCTCGTTACTCAAAAGCCCGTACATGACTAAGAAATTTCATCTGTATTTTTAAAAAAAATTCTCTCAACAATTAACTCTTGACATAAGTTAGAATCCAAAAATAAATAAACATTTAAAACTTGCAGCGGAAATCATTTGGACATTAATAGAGATAAGCAAAACTGTGAAAATTGATCCCACTCCCAAGGGAACCATGGGATCAGATCAGTTTATGAACATATGTGTATGCAACTGAGATGAGAAAGTAGAAATTGCATGTTTAGGAATTTATGTTTCAGCAATTCATCTCATTACTGCTTTACTTACTTAGCATTAAGCTAATATAGGAGTTTTGTGATGTAAGTGTTGAGGAAACTGCAGGTGAATTCCCTGAGTTTACTGACGAATAGATGGAGTTGGAGGAGCACTTCTCTGCCATGAACTGGTATACTGATGAGGCGGATTAACTGTTGTCTGATGGTGTGAAAGTTTAGTTGATAGTATTTCAATTTAAGTGTGTTGAATTTTCATTACAGAAGTGATTTCAATGTTTTGAATACGATTTCAAGATTTTCCTGTTAATAGTATTCTGTTGGGATTTAATGTTGGCACTCACTGGAATTTTTAGTAATGTAATGGTTTGAAACGTTTTTGAATGGTTTCAGTGAAGTGAGTAAATCCTTTTCCGTAGGTTGAGTTGTTGTTCTGTTGTCTATCGGGAGATGTCTTCAATGGAAGCCATCGGATGATATAGAACAAAATTTGTCGTTTAGTGATCGGTAAATATAGCTTGTTTTATCGGAAGATGTTATTTTGTTCGCTGTCGGTAGATGAAGTCTAACAGTAGATGTCGGGTTATAGCTATGTGTCTATCGGAAGATATAAGTAGAGTGTATTTTATCGTTTAGTCACCGGTGGATGTAGAGCAAAGTCGATCGGATGAAGGAAATCATCTGGCTGACGTCATCGGAAGATGTAGAGTGTATTTTGTCGTTTAGTCACCGGTGGATGTAGAGCAAAGTCGATCGGATGAAGGAAATCATCTGGCTGACGTCATCGGAAGATGTAGAGTGTATTTTGTCGTTTAGTCACCGGTGGATGTAGAGCAAAGTCGATCGGATGAAGGAAATCATCTGGCTGACGTCATCGGAAGATGTAGAGTGCATTTTGTCGTATAGTGACCAGTGGATGCCGTGTGTAGATCCACCGGATGATGCAGAAAGTCTTTTGTCGTTTAGTGACCGGTGGATGTCGTGTGTAAATCCATCGGATGATGTAGAGAACACTTTGTCGTTTTGCCACCGGATGATGTTTTCCATTTTCTGCTCCAGCCCCTTTTTGTTGACTTTGTCTAGCGGGCGATGCGTTTGACTTTTGAAACTTATGAAGTATACTGCGATTTAATCCTTTATTCCTTTTGCCGATTATTCCTCAAAATTCCAACTGAGTATTCAAGCATTGTACAATAGCTTTGTTTAACTTTATTTTTACTTAAACGATTTCCGCTGCAAGTTTTCAAAAAAAAGAAATACGGTTGAAATTTTTAGTCATGTACGGGCATGGTGTGACAAACCGGGTTCAGATAACTCGGGGCGTTACACAATAACTCCCCCAACCCTTCTATAAAAGTACATCATAAATAATAAATTAAATTTTAGTTCGATGGAACCGGGTGCTACACTTCTACTCGAATCTTCTCCAAACTAGGTGAGCCTAACTTCGATTTCTTGCTGTACTGGTAGATATCGATGATTGGAGAGGGTATAAGTGTGAGTTTTGTGAATGCCGTATGGGTAAGCTAGTTCGGGTTTTGTGGTAAATCGGGAATGTACAATGAACTAAGCTTCCAAACTAGTTTTCCTAGATTTCTGGATAGATTAGAATGATGCTTAGTAGAAATCTGATTAATATTCTGTTTATGACTTAGGTGAACAAAACTTCTAAAGTAGTTTGAAACCGAGCATTTCCAAGAGAGCCAGGTAAGTGAAGTTTGCTTGTGCCTTCGGGCATACATCACAAAACAGTAGGATTATGTGTGTTTGAATGTTTTTATGTCATGCATCATATTTTTGAAAGTATGTGAAAATGATTTGACATGAAATGGCATGGTAAGGAATGAACAAACTGTAACAGATAAGTTGTTAAGGGAACTAATCTGCCCCTTAATCAAGAGAGAGGATGTATGACTTTGGGAGAAGTGATCCAACTCCCAATTTCATAGGGGATCTGAACAGTTGTTAAGGGAACTAATCCGCCCCTTAATCAAGAGAGAGGATGTATGACTTTGGGAGAAGTGATCCAACTCCCAATTTCACAGGGTGATCAGATCAGAACGAATGCATATGCAACTGAGATGAGAAAGTAGAAACTGCATATTTAGGAGTTTATGTTTCAGCATTTCATTTCGTTACTGCTTTACTTACTTAGCATTAGGCTAATAGATGAGTTTTGTGATGTAGGTGAAAAAGCCTCAGAAGGTGTGTTCTCTGAGCATGTTGAGGACTAGGCCGGTTGCGGGAGCACTTCAATGCCACTGATTGGTGATTCTGATGAGGCGGTTTAACTGGTATCAGTAGATGAGAAGGTTTAGTGAACCATTATTCAATTTAAATATATTGGGAGTTTTAGCGACAATAGTAGTTTTGGATGTTTTGGATACAATCTGAGACTTTTTCTAATAATGATACTCTGTTAGTTCTTTTAAAGTGGTCTTTACCAAATTTTGGAGTAATACACAGATTTAAGTAGTTTTGAATAATTTTTAGTAAAATGCTCAGGTTCCTTGATAGTCGGAGTTTCTCTGTGTTTAGAGTGAAATTTGTTGCTATGCAGAGTTGTTGTTTCTGTTGTCTGTTGTCTATCGGAAGACGTTGTCTACCGGTAAATGTTAGATGGGTAAATCGTATGGCTGACGTCATCGGATGATGTCTTCAGTAAAAGTCATCGGATGATGTCTTCAGTAAAAGTCATCGGATGATGTCTTCAGTAAGCCATCGGATGATGTCTTCAGTAAAAGCCATCGAAAGATGTGTATAATAAGTTTTGTCGTTTGGTGATCGGTGGATGTCGTGTAATAGATCTATCGAAAGATGTAGTAGAAGTGTTGTCGTTTAGTGATCGGAGGATGTCGTGTATTAGACCTATCGGAAGATGTAGTAGAAGTGTTGTCATTTAGTGATCGGTAGATGTAGGAAGTAATTTGTCTTTTAGTGACCGGATGATGTGCTCTGTTTTGTTTTGTGATTAAAAGACTTTCTTTTGTCGTTTAGTGACTGGACGACGTGATCAGTTTTCTCTTTCTCTTTCAACCAACTGCCTTGAATATTTTAATTATTTAATAAAGATTGTTTTTATATGATGATTTTTTCGCTGCAAGATTTAACGTTTCAAGAGTCAAACCTTGATCATCAAATAAAATTTTAAAGTTTTTACAAAGTCTCATAGTTCGGTTCAGTAGTATGAGTAACGAATCGGGTTTATATAATTCGTGGTGTTACACCAGATTTTAGCATTCATAGTCATTAAAATTTAGAAATATGGTTACTACATTAAAAGTCATTGAGTGAAATGACTTTAGACACGTGAATGACTAATTAAACGTGACCACATCAATTTAGGGTGTTGAATTAGAAATCCCAAGGAAGGAATTGACTTTGAAATCGAGTCAATTGGAACTAAAATGAATAAGTTCTACAAACATAAACACATGATTTTAAAATTAGTTAAAATTGACTTTCAAGTTTGGAAGGTTGAAAGATGGTGTTATGCTTGAAACTGAGTATCATAAAACAGGTCATATGGATGTTGTTTCGCTATTGATACAATAAAAATTTATCAAACAATAAGGCGTCGACACGTGTCATATATAATTAGTTAAGTAATTACATTTAATTTTAATTAACCTCGGTTATATTGTAAATATAGGTAAACCGAAGAGTGAAAATGTATTTTATATAAGACAAATTAGATATAATTGTAAATTAATATTTAATTGTATAAATAAAAGGAAAATAATCAAATGAAACACTAAACTATGGGATGTTTTTCAATTCAAACAGTAAGCAATTTTTTTTTCAATTCAAACACCAAATTATGCACCGTTAGCAAATCAAATCAGATTGTTAAATGAACGTTGAAAATTATACAATTAAAACACTGAACTATGAGTGTTTTTCAATTTAAATACTGAACAATTTTTTTCATCAATTCAAATATCAAACTATGCACTGTTAACAAATCGAACCAGACTGTTAAATAAAATAAATTATTTAAAATTATAATTAATAATTTCTTCGTGAATCTCTCTTGGAGGAATGCTCGTCTCTCTCTCTCTCTAAGCTCTACTAGAGAATGAGTGTAAACTTGAAAGGAGAGTAGGAGACTAGCATTCCTCCACCAAGAGAGATTCACAAAGAAATTAGTAATTATAATTTTAAATAATTTATTTTATTTAACATACTGATTCGATTGGCTAACAATGCATAGTTTGATGTTTGAATTGACGAAAAAAATTATTCAGTGTTTAAATTGAAAAAAAACTCATAGTTTAGTGTTTGAATTGTATAATTTTTAACGTTCATTTAACAGACTGGTTTAATTTGCTAATGGTGCATAGTTTGATGTTTGAATTGACGAAAAAAATTGTTCAGTGTTTCAATTAAAAAACACTTTATAGTTTAGTATTTCATTTGATCTTTACCCTAAATAAAATTGATTAAAATGAGATAAAATCTCAATTTGTCACTACAATAAGCGAGAAGAGAGAACCATCTAGAGAGAGAGAAGAAAGAGAGGGGAGAAGTGAGGAAAGAGGAAAGCAGAAGAAGAAGAGAAAAATTTAATGCCGTTAGGATTTGATGAAAACCTCCAACACAAAAAGTGTTCTTAGTATTGAGAGAAACGTTTTGATATAAAAAGCTCGAAGTGAAACTGAGATTTTAGGGAAGTTACTCTTTACCATATCGATGTATAAATATATATAAAAACTCAATGAATACACTATAATTAATGAAATAAATTGTATATAATTGTTCCTAGAGTTGAATTATGTATATTATAATGTTTGGAATATTGAAAAATAGAAACTTGGATTAAAATAGAATGAAATTTGATTTGAAATTGCAAAAAATGAAAAATTTAGTTCGGGAGTAGATGACTACTGTCGAAGACCCGGCGTCTGGAACATCAAGCGCTGCTGCCTAGAATAGTGAGAGAGGGCGTCTGGAATAGTGAGAGTGGGCGTCCAGAATTTTGAGAGTGGACAACCACATAGTGTAACATATAAAAAATTTTAACATATTGTGGCATGTTGAGTAAAGTGATATTTTATTCTTAACTTTTATATTTTATTATGATTGAAATGTGTGAATGGAATATGATAATTTGAGGCTGGAGATTGAAAGTTTTATGATTTAAATATTTAGGTAGATACTTGATTTCGTTAGAGCATAGATTGATTAATTGGACGTTGAATGATTGAATTTGTAAGGGTTTAGAAAGTTTGAAAGAGGTTTGTAGGCTCGATTGAAAGAGCGATCGACCAGGCACAAGGAATTGGTTGACCAGATTATGAACAACTTCAAAAATGCTATCGACCAATTGAACGGTTTACTTGGTACTCAAGAGCGGTCGATCGGGCAAGTGGCTGATGCAAAATCTAAACTTAAAATGCATTTTGTACGAAGGGCACTGAACCTGTGAGTAGTGTGGTCGACCTATCCACTGGCAGATTGCACAATGTGAGAAAAATTAAGGAAAATGTTATGGTATAGTCAACCTAGGCAGTCGATTAAAGCCACTTAATGGACTTAGATTATGTGTCAAATGAATAAATTAACTTAATAAATTTAATGTTTAGTATGATGAGGTGTTAAGGTTGGACATGGATACAAAAATTGGGTGATGACTCAAGGCTTTTAGGCTTAATACCTCACCTAACACCTCACTTCTCTTTCCTCTATTTGTGTATTCTCACATTTGCAAGCTAAGAGTGCGCGAAATAGCAACTTCCTCTCTTCCACTTTGAAAGCAAAGGTAAGTCTTCTTAGCAAGTTTTGCGAGTGCTTGAATTATGGGTATTGTGATATGGGAATTAAGAGAATTCCCTTGGACTTCAAGATTTCTTATTTGATTAATCTTTTTATGCTTTGAAAGGTATTAAAATGTTGTTAAAAACATGTGGACGTCACGCATGGAAAGAGTTTAATGTTGATATGTTTATGCAACTATTGTGGGATTGGTTAAAACTTTGCAGCTTTGGTTCTAGGAATTCGATGAGCATATACATTAATGTATAATTTGAAATTGTTTTAATATGATATATAAGACATCTCAAAGAAGATATAGGCTTTGAAATTGAAGAAATTAATTAAGTATATTGCAAGTTATGAATTTTTGAAGTGGGATAAAAGCAGTGAATAAAAAATCTAGACAATTTCGGGTTTGATGTTATTGGTCTATTTTAATGGTTTCCAATAGTTAAACTGTTTGAGTAGACATATTAAGAGAACTATAGGCTTTAGATTGGAGCAATTGAATATGTATAACATAAGTTATGAACTTTTTTGGAGAAAACAATGATGGAAAAACTAGATTTTATGCATGTTTGAATTAGTTGATTAGATGACAGTGAACATGCATGATGAGTTATTATGAGATAATTTGTTATGCTCATGTTTTTAGGTTGTTCCAAAGCAAAGAAACACTTGTTGAAATTGCTATAACCGTTTTAAAATTTTGAGGTAAGTAATGCATACATGTGTTTGGCCTTCTGGCCAACGCACAAGATGCTATGATTATATTTGTTGATTTAATAATGTTATGACATATGAAATTGTATTGGTTGATGTCATGTTGTGTTATAAGTGATGATGTAAGTAATGTATGCATGTGATTTGCTTGACAACTTATATACAAGATGCTAGGACAATTGTAACACCCGGCATTTTCTGTCATGTAATAATCTGTTGAATTATTGTATTGATTTAAATTGCCATTATTGCAATAACTATTTTATTGTAAACTTTGGAACATGTAATGGGGAGAGAACCGAACTGAAGGCTAACTAAACTAAACATTAAGTTTAAAATACAGGGAAGGGTAAATTGGAGAGAAATTAAGGTAGGTGGGAGATGGCCAATGGTTGAGTGACATATAGAGACTTGATGAAGAAGTTAAGTTCTTTCTCCTACGTGAAACCCTCACTTCTCATCTGTTTCTTTCCACTGCTCTTTGCTCTCTCTTCCTGGCGATTTTGACAAAGCACCGACACTTTGTTTTCTGGTTTTTCTTCTGCTTCCTTCAGGAAAGGTAAACATCTACTAATGCTAACAAGTTTGGACAAGATTAACGTGAGTTTTCCCAAAGTTTAGGGTTATGGTATTTTGTGAAAAACTCACTGTCTTTGGATGAAAACACACCGGTTTGTTTTCTAAGGGTTTGAATGAGTTTAGAACAGACTCTTCTAACTTATTTGTTAGCATTTGCAGCTTGTTTATTTTATGAATGTACATGTACAGGTTCGAGCATTTCCGAGACTTCCGGCTAACGGTATCGAGGATAACAGGTAAGTTCATGCGCATAAGTTGGCCTTTAAGGCCCTACAGCAAGGAGATACTAGGTTCTGGTTCGGGTAGTTAGGTCGTAGTTTTTTTTTTTTTTTTTTTTTTTTTTTTTTTTTTTTTTTTTTTTTTTTTTTTTTTTTTTTTTTTTTTTTTTTTTTTTTTTTTTTTTTTTTTTTTTTTTTTTTTTTTTTTTTTTTTTTTTTTTTTTTTTTTTTTTTTTTTTTTTTTTTTTTTTTTTTTTTTTTTTTTTTTTTTTTTTTTTTTTTTTTTTTTTTTTTTTTTTTTTTTTTTTTTTTTTTTTTTTTTTTTTTTTTTTTTTTTTTTTTTTTTTTTTTTTTTTTTTTTTTTTTTTTTTTTTTTTTTTTTTTTTTTTTTTTTTTTTTTTTTTTTTTTTTTTTTTTTTTTTTTTTTTTTTTTTTTTTTTTTTTTTTTTTTTTTTTTTTTTTTTTTTTTTTTTTTTTTTTTTTTTTTTTTTTTTTTTTTTTTTTTTTTTTTTTTTTTTTTTTTTTTTTTTTTTTTTTTTTTTTTTTTTTTTTTTTTTTTTTTTTTTTTTTTTTTTTTTTTTTTTTTTTTTTTTTTTTTTTTTTTTTTTTTTTTTTTTTTTTTTTTTTTTTTTTTTTTTTTTTTTTTTTTTTTTTTTTTTTTTTTTTTTTTTTTTTTTTTTTTTTTTTTTTTTTTTTTTTTTTTTTTTTTTTTTTTTTTTTTTTTTTTTTTTTTTTTTTTTTTTTTTTTTTTTTTTTTTTTTTTTTTTTTTTTTTTTTTTTTTTTTTTTTTTTTTTTTTTTTTTTTTTTTTTTTTTTTTTTTTTTTTTTTTTTTTTTTTTTTTTTTTTTTTTTTTTTTTTTTTTTTTTTTTTTTTTTTTTTTTTTTTTTTTTTTTTTTTTTTTTTTTTTTTTTTTTTTTTTTTTTTTTTTTTTTTTTTTTTTTTTTTTTTTTTTTTTTTTTTTTTTTTTTTTTTTTTTTTTTTTTTTTTTTTTTTTTTTTTTTTTTTTTTTTTTTTTTTTTTTTTTTTTTTTTTTTTTTTTTTTTTTTTTTTTTTTTTTTTTTTTTTTTTTTTTTTTTTTTTTTTTTTTTTTTTTTTTTTTAAGTTGGCCTTTAAGGCCCTACAGCAAGAGATACTAGGTTCTGGTTCGGGTAGTTAGGTCGTAGGCTTTAAGTAAACGTGTCCTGTGCGTTCTGTTTCCCGTAGTTTTATTCTGTCACCTGTGTATGTTGCGTTTGAGTATCATATCTGTTCATGCATCCACATTTTCTGTAAAACCATGTAAATGTTTTCGCACCAGATTTGAAGTTAAGTAAGATAAAACCTGTAATGAAATGTATGGTTAAGTGTGGACGAGGACTGGCATCCTGTCATGTACTCCTGTTATGTCCTGTTGTGGCATGTACTCCTGTTGCGCCAGCTCCTCCTCCCTCTTATACCTTCCTGTCCAGTGAAATGTAATGTAATGTTCATGTATTTGAAAACGTTCATGCATAGCATATGCACACTGCATTCCATGTTCTTACTAAGCTCTAGGCTCATAGATGAACTTCCTGTTGTAGGTACGGATACTCCAGACGAGGACCTTGTGCCTCAAAATGACGAGCTGATGTAGTTGGAGGATCGAGCTCACGGGGTTTGGATGTTGCAGTCAGACATAATATTTCTGATCTGAGGTTTAAGTTTTCTTTTCTGAAATGTCTATATCTGTAAAGTCTTCTAGAAGTTATGATTTGGTTGTAAAACTCTTCCTTTGACGAAATTCTGTAATTATATGTCATGTCATGTACTGACCCTCAGAATTTAAAACAATGTATAGGTTTGTTGTCTAAGTTTTAGAAGCCACTGTATTTGACAGATTAAGTTTATATACTAAAGTATTCTGAAATTTGTTTGGAATGTTTCGATTAGTTCATGCATTGATGAATTCTGGTTTTGGAACTGTCCATGTAATTTTATTTCCTTGAACCTGTCAATTTTAAAGTATGCCTTAATGACCTTCAGATTTCGAAATACTGTATAGATTCTGAGCCAAAGTTTTCAAAACTGCCGTATTTGACAGTTGAACTCATGTTCTGAATGTTCTGAAATGGTTTAGAATATTTTCATGTTTTAAGATTTGCATGGATGGTCTCAAATTTTAGAGTCATCCATGTAGTCTGTTGTTCTTAGATCTGTCATTTGTAAAGTGTGTTTCAAAATCTTATTTTGAATCGGGTTTTGAAGGTCTGAAACCCTTATGTCTTCTGTTTGATGCTCCCTGCCTGTATGTCCCCCTATAAAAGTTGTAAATTTTGCCTAGTTTAAAACTTCGTCTTCCGGCTGACGTCACCCAAGTCTTCCGCCCAGTGTATTTATGTCTTCCGGCTGATGTCAGCATAAGTCTTCCGCCCAGTTTAAAATTATGTCTTCCGGCTGACGTCACCCAAGTCTTCCGCCCAGATTAAAATTATGTCTTCCGGCTGACGTCACCCAAGTCTTCCGCCCAGTTTAAAACTTCGTCTTCCGGCTGACGTCACCCAAGTCTTCCGCCCAGTGTATTTATGTCTTCCGGCTGATGTCAGCATAAGTCTTCCGCCCAGTTTAAAACTCCGTCTTCCGGCTGACGTCACCCAAGTCTTCCGCCAGTATAAATATGTCTTCCGGCTGACGTCATCCCAGACTTTTCGCCAGTATAATGCTTATATCTTCCGGTTGACGTCATCCATCTTCCGGCCGACGTCATCTTCTCATCCGATTTTAGTTACTTTCTGTGTCTTTCGGCTGGCGTCACCCATCTCCCTGCTGACGTCATTCAAGTCTTCTGCCCAGTTTTAAACCAAGTCTTCCGCCAGCTTTTCACCAAAGTCTTCCGACTCCAGGGGATGTTTTTTTTCCCTTCCTCTGAAAAGTTTATGAGTTATTCCTATAAGCTCATCGACACCGTTTTCCGTCCACTGTCCCGGAGTGATGGCTCCGATCTCGGACCCCGATCGGGTTCCAGTTTCGGGTCGTCACAACAATCCTCATTGCTAATATTTTAAGACACATGTAATAATTCATGTTGATCAAGGATATGTTTTTTTGATTCATGTTGATCAAGGATATGTTTTTTTGTTTGTATGCTTAGATGTGTGTGTGTGTGTGTGTGATGACGTTGACAGATGATATGGTTTGTCGTTTGTATCCTTACATATAGATATATACGTGACGACGTTGATCTAGGATTTTCTTTGTTGTTGGTATACTTAAATATAAATATATATGTGATGATGTTGATCGAGAAAATGCTTTGTTGTTTGTATGTTGTGATATAGATATATGTGATGACTTTGATCGAGGATATGTAGTGTTAGCAATATAAATATATGTATGATGTTTCAATTGTGTTAAGTACGAGCATGAGCATGTCATGCATTATTAAAATGTTTTATAAGAAAGAAAAAGTTCTTAATGCATTTGTTTTCATTAAGAAATATTAAAACGGAAACAAAGATACGTAAAGGGTCATTGTGGGGTGAGGTAAGTTAAATTGTCTCACATGATGATGAAGTGGACCAAATGATACTTATTTTTTTCTCGAGACTTGATTTTGGTTGTCTCATATGAGGGGAACCAAATGATAATTAATCGCTCGTAGACCAATGCCCCAATGATCATACTAATAAGTGAAAAGAAAAAAAAAAAGAAAGATTTAAACTGCATGTTTTTATAAAAATGCATATCATTTACGTACTACTTACTGGACGTTAGACTCATAGATAATTTTTGTAATGTAAGTGAGGACAACAATGATAAGACTCATGTTTATAGAGTCGAGTAATGATGCGGTTGAAGAAGTATATCCGTGATGAGTGCTTTATGTTACTACAATGATTTTGATTTGTGGGAAATGACTCATACAATATAATTTGGTAGAAAGAATTTTAATTAAGCTTGTGTATCTTGTTGGTGATTGCTCTGTAATATTTTGAATTTGATAATAATAATTGAAAGAAAAGTTTTCCACTACGCTAAAGGTTTTCAAAGGATAATGTTTTACAATTTTTTAGAAAAAAAATTACGGTTTAAAATCGAGGTGTTACACACAGTGACGAAAAAAGAATGAAAATAATTAAATAATATCTAAACAAAGATATTGATCTAATTTATACAATATTTCATGAAATAACATAAGTTGCATGGTTTATTTTGCATGCAACACTAACATTCAAAATTACAAATGAGTGAGTTAGCTTGAATGTATAAACAGTAATTATGCACTAATAGTACAAAGTGGGGAGGTTTTGTTCCACGATATATTTATAACCTTTCTATATTTTATTATAAATACAACGAAATGGTATATTAGATGAACACTATGCACGCTAAAGTTTTGAATCCATATCATATGAATATGTGATGATTAGATGTTGATACATGCATCATGAGATTTAAAGGAAGAAAATAAAATGATCTTCATACATATTGACATTACACGATGCATTGAGGTGCGTTTGACAAAATGTTGTTTTCATGCGTCATGATTTCATGGTGAGCACATGGATGACAATTTGGCTAACATGTAGGTCGAAAGTGTTATATGGTATGCTAGGTATACACATGTTGTTTGACCTTAATGCCCAGTTTGTATGTAACCTTCATATTAAGTGGTACTTATAAGCTAGTATGGTTACCCAGATTGGTTGCAATCTAGAAGAGTCATTGTAAAACATAAGAAACCAATTATATCTCTCCTTATGTGATTGCAGTCAGTCATGGTATAAACATGGATCATACTACAGCTTTGTAAATCCTCAAGAGATAATTTGGCATCTAGATCCAGGTATGGTGCAAAATCTAGAATGTGTGGTGACTATTGCACATGTTGTATGTTCATATTGGCATTAACATTGGAACAAGTTAATATGATAGGTGTTTTCAGCATAAATACTAGCACATGTTGGTATGAATGATAAAAATGAGTATACATTAGATATTCATTGGATATGTTAAACGTGATGTATATTATATAATCACTAGCATATGCACATTGATAGAGTCTATCTGCAATAATACAATCTAAATTATTATGATTGCATTTAGTGATCTTCATTACATAGATATCTAAGAATTAATGCAATCAAATAAGTAATTGCACTAGTTTAATATTATAGTTAGTGTTAATAAGTAAACATTGAATGAAATTAAGAAACAGTAGAACATAGTTGCACTTGATACTAGTAATTAAGTGCATAAGATAAATTGCACTTATTAGGTGTGCATGAGTTTAGTTGCACATCAGGATAGAGTGGTGTTACATGACATTGAATTGTATGTCTATCATATGGATTATGCACTTATGATACATAAGAGAAGTGCATGGTATCATTGATAAGTAGATCATGGGAAACTGTGAACACAAGTAACAAAATGATTGTTTGAGCTTTGAGGATGTGAGAGTTATGATCAAATTGTATCTTTAAGATATTAGACATTAAATAAAATGTCCAATGAATGTGAGTACACATGAATGCTAATCAATGTATATCTGACACGTGTGAAATAAAAACGATTATAGGATAAGTAATAAATCTTATAATGACATGAGAAAGAAAACAATAAAATCTTTTAGTAAATTATGAGGTTATTAAAGATGTTAACCTTAACAATAAAATATTAATATATATATGTTTGTGAATGGTTAGATTAAGGTTCAAATTACTAGGCTTTATAGCAACCCATTAGTGGATTCTCCCTATTTTCAGGTTTTGGACCTAGTAATTCTGCACATAAAGATAAAGGTAAAGCTCAATGATTTAATGATCCCAACACAACATAGGAGAAGAGCTATACTGATATGACACAGAGTCTGTATTAAATCTGAAGTTAGAGTCTTGTATATAATAAGACATGTGTATTTTATTTAGGTTGTATGGTTTTATTTTATTGTTGGCCCTACAGATTTCTGTTGCATAGTGTGATTTTAATTAAATGTATGTTCTTCTCACTTTGGTAATCAAGAATTTACAACTCGATTTTTAAGGGGATCGAGGGTCGATTGTGACAACAACAGAGTCTACTGTTCATATTCTCTGTCAACAAGATCATATGCATGATTTTACTTAAAAATTATGTTATGTTTCAGTTATAGTTTTAAGTTAATTACGACTTTTTAATTAGGTACCCTTATCAACAACTACGGTTTGAGGAGAGGAGCCTCATTCATGAATTTTGGAGGAGAAAAGAAGAAAAAGCTCTTGTTGACAAACGTTACACTTAGTTGGTCACTCACTCAAAGCTTCCTATTAGAATAAGGTGAATCTAAAATCCATGAATTTTTAAATTTCAATTTAGATGAGGTTTGCTAAATATTTAAATTTAAATTAATTGAGGTCCGTTAAATTTTTACATTAAACTTGCAACTATGTAACCACATTATCCATAACTTATGGGCCATATGGGTGTTTCTAAACCTAGTTAACCGAGAGAGGGAATAGTGAAACCAAAGAGGGAGATTCTATCAAGACAACTATAGATCAAGGTTTATGATGCCAAATATTCGAATTATATGGTAGGATTCGAAGGTAAGTCAATCTTCAAACCATCGTCGTCATATGAAATCGACTTTTTAGAGGGAGCGGAGGAAGAAGAAGCAGCGGTGGTGGGGTTGATATATACGAATTTACCGACAAATTATAGAGGGAAATATGAGTTGGTTTCGGCGAATTTACCGACAAATCGACTTTTTGCTTTTTAACTTCGCTTCGGATGTTGCTCGAGTTTGCGTCGTTTATTTGGCTGTGGCAGAAGATGCCCGCCATTGAAAGACCTTTCAAGGTTCCATTAAAGCTTCCTAGATTGGTCCTCATGTGTTTCATTGTAACGACCCCAGTGGAGGAATGGCCACAAAATTCATTACTTAACCTCTTAATCATTTGATTCTTACTTCCATACACCTTGTTCATTATTAGTGTTAATATTATTCCCTCTTTGTTTTCTTTTTTTTTTCAAACATCTCTTGATCTGCATCTACCGGTAGAGTTATAGACTCACATCGACCGATGATCACGTGTCCGCCACGCGACACATCTGATCCCAACCAGCAATAGACATCCACCGGTGGTCACGGGCATTGCACGTGCCTAATTAAAGACATCGCCCGATCTCGAACATTCTCCACAAGATGTTCATATTTACCCTACATCGACCGGTGGACATGTGTGCCTCACGTGACCAATTTAAAACATTACCTGAACATTTAAACGACAAGAAAATACTCTACATCTGCCGATCACTAGACGACAAAATAACATCTTCATAAAATACTCTACATCTGCTGATCACTAGACGACAAGATAACATCTTCATCTTCCGGTGACTCAAATACATTTCATCCACCGAACGCTAGACGACAAAATAACATTCCCAGCATCCGGTGAAGAAATACACTTCATCCACCGAACGCTAGACGACAAATTAACATTTACGTCATCGGGCGAGGAAACATACTACATCTTCTGGTGACGTCATACTACATCTTCCGGTGACGTCACCCGGAAGACTCAATCGTTCAACTTCCATCATTTGACATCCGCCGATGACGTCAGCCGGATGATTGCCTCATCCAGCTTTTATCATACGGCAGTAAAACACTATAATTATCAAACATCTTCATCCGATGGAACATATCACAATTCACCCGATTCTTAACTTAGTAACTATAAACCTCAAAGAGTAAAGATCATAAACTCATCCAAAATACGCATAGCGGAAGACTTAAGCAACACAAACCATTCTATAATCCTTAAAGTCGTATTCAGACTCTAAAGTCAAACCATTCAAATCCGAATTTCATTGTTATAAGAAATTATGTTCTACTTAGTCATTTATTTATCATAAACTTTTCTGACTTACTATGAGCATAACCAGGGAACTTAATCGCCTGTCCAGCCTTACACTGTCACACTGAACATCCTCCAGCAACCAGCTTTAAGCGTTCTCTTGGAATTGGGAATCCTCACCTATTATCTCTTCACCTACATCAAAAGGTTCAACTATAAGCCTAATCCTTAGTAAGGAATGCAACAATAACATGAATGCATGAATGCATATTTCGGAGAAATACATGGTCATAATCTTTTCTTGTTCATAATCATCATCCATAATCATGAATCATATTCATCATTCATAATCATTGTCCATAATCATTGTTCATATTCATCATTCGTAATCATTGTTCATAATCATTGTTCATATTCATCATTCGTAATCATTGTTCATAATCAATGTTCATATCATTGTTCATATTCATCATTTAAGTTGTGTGGAATGAGAGAGGATTTGTGCCGGTAAAGGGGGTTCGACAGTGAGTTTGATCATGGTCCCTACTACGGGTCGTATTCATATGTCCTTCCTTGGACTATGACATACGCCGAACCGCCCCAACCCTCACTTAACCACGTTGCAGGGATTTTATCATCTTATTTTGTTCATGAGAAAACATGCTTTTAAAACATTTTCATGTGCATAAAACATTGATAATGCATGAACATGGAAATTCTTAACTCATTCAAGCTACAGAATAGAACATTCATCCAGTATGAAGCTTACCATTAAACTAAACGTCAACATAAGTACTAGACTGTAGCATAATAACCTCTAATCGTCATATCAGTGACTATCTAGCATCCTTGTGATGTAGGGCCCTATTGGCCGGAAATCCTATACATTCACTTACCTGGTGTCCTTAGCAATGAGAGCTCCTTTTCCTCAGACTTCTTTACCTAAAACATTTACATTACAGTAGTTAAAACAAAATTCTAAAAGTTCTACTCACAAGTCATCCTAGGGTCTAATAGTTAAGAGTCATTCCCGAATTCTTAGTTTAACACTCAATGCAGTCTGAAATCCCAAAACCAAAACAGACAGATTCGATTATCGATAACTCAGGGGTGGTTATTTTAAATGTCCAGAATCGATTTGATAAAAGCATTTCCACTCACAGATTTCAAATGTTCTTATTATTAGTCGGCCATTGGAAAATCCAAAACTCCAATGTCGAGTAGAAAACAAGGCTAACACACTAACAGATAGCTACGTTGTCTATTGCATACCTCGGGCACAGAGTAGTCGAGTAGTGGCAGAGAAAACCGATCGTCAAAGAGAGTATGCTGAAAGCAGAGAGCAAGAGCTCGGGAGAGAAGAAATCACCGAAAAGGGAGGTGTCGGTTACAGTGGTTTAAATGAGGTTTAAAACATTTCCTTTTTCTTTATATACTGGTCATCACCCTCCATTATTACAACTTTTCCACCCAACCTAGTTTAAATCCACATGAAATTAATTATTCTTGGTATAAAACTCTAAACCATGAAGATTGAATATTCATGACCGTTAATACAGTTAGGGAGTCACCTGGTTGAAGTTGTCGGGTGTTACATCCACCCCTCCTTAAACAAAATTTTCGTCCCCAAAAATTGATCAAACAAATAACTCCGGATACTTGATTAACATGTCCTGTCGTCACTCCCAAGTGGCTTCTTCAATGCCATGATTCTTCCATAAGACTTTTACCAACGGAATCTCTTTATTCCTCAGAGTCTTAACTGCGGATTCCAATATCTGCACTAGTCTCTCTTCATACATTAATGATGGTTCAATCTCAATATCCACTGGCTTAACAACTTGCGTTAGGTCTCGTATGCATTTCCTTAACATTGACACGTGAAAGACATTATGAACTTTATCCAATGATGGAGGCAATTGCAGTCTGTAAGCTGTACTACCGATCCTTTCTAAGACAGGGAATGGTCCAATAAATCGTGGATTAAGATTTTCCTTTTTACCAAATCTTAAGACTCCCTTAAACGGTGAAACCTTCAGGAAAACTTCATCACCAACAGCAAATTCAAGATCTCTCCTCCTTTAATCTGCATAACTTTTCTGTCAGCTTTGTGCAGTTATCATTCTTTTCCTAATAGTGGCAATCTTGTCTGACATCTGCTGCAACATCTCGGGACCTAGGAGTTTTGCTTCACCAACTTCATCCCAATACAGAGGTGATCTACATTTCCTACCATACAGCGCCTCATAAGGTGCCATTTCGATGGTGGACTGGTAACTATTGTTGTAAGAGAATTCAACCAATGGTAGGTATCGACTCCATGATAACTGGAACTCAAGCACACATGCCCTCAACATATCTTCAAGTATTTGAATTGTCCGTTCATATTGTCCATCGGTTTGTGGGTGGAAGGCAGTGCTGAAAGACAATTTTGATCCTAATGTGCCTTGTAAGCTTTGCCAAAACCTTGAGGTGAATCTAGGATCACGATCGGATACAATAGATAAAGGGATTCCATGCAACCTAATAACTTCTTGTACATAAAGACCAGCAAGCTGGTCCATCGAGTAGGTTGTCCTTACTGGTAAGAAATGGGCTGATTTCGTCAATCTATCAATCACAACCCAAATACTATCATGTCCCTTAGTTGTCTTAGGTAATCCTACAACGAAATCCATAGCTATGTGTTCCCACTTCCACTCGGGAATAGGTAAAGGCTGAAGGGTACCTCCTGGATGTTGGTGCTCGGCTTTAACTTGTTGGCAAACCAAACATGACTCTACATACTTAGCAATATCTCTCTTTAAGTTTGGCCACCAATAGAGTAACTTCAGGTCTCGATACATCTTGGTGCTGCCAGGATGTACAGAAAAGGGAGACGAATGTGCCTCAGCCAAGATTAGCTTACGTAATCCTTCATCATTAGGGACATACCATCTATTTCTAAACCTCAGAATCTCATCCTTGGAAAGACTAAACTCGGAGGTGGTGTCCTTCACCTTGTTCATCATACTGTTATTCTCCTCTGAGTCCTTCTGTTGTGCTTCTTTGATCTTTTCCAGAACCGTCGGTTGAATGGTCAAATTTGCGAGTAAAGCTGACAACTCTGGAACTATCTCCAATTCCAATTTCTGAATCTCTGTCCTCAAAGGTATAGACATAGTTGATACAATGGGTTGCATTGTTGTTGACATCCTGCTCAATGCGTCAGCTACAGAGTTAGCCTTACCCGGATGATACTTGATCTCAAAGTCGTAATCCTTAACAAATTCCAACCAACGCCTCTGCCTCATGTTCAATTCCTTTTGTGTAAAGAGGTACTTTAGACTTTTATGGTCAGAAAACACCTCACACTGCTGTCCATATAAATAGTGTCACCAAATCTTCAAGGCAAAAACAACAGCGGCTAATTCTAAATCATGGATGGGATAGTTTTGTTCATAACTCTTTAACTGCCTAGAGGCATACGCTACAACCTTGCCTTCTTGCATCAAAGCACAGCCCAAACCAACTTTTGATGCATAACAAAATACGCTAAACTTTCCTTCTTCGGTTGGAAGGGTCAATACCGGGGTTGTTGTTAACTTCACTTTCAATGTCTGGAAGCTATCTTCACAAGCTTCGATCCATGAATACTTATTGTCCTTCTTTGTCAAATTCTTCAGGGGCTTAGCTATCATAGAAAATCCTTTGATGAACTTTCTGTAATAGCCTGCCAATCCAAGGAAACTTCGGACTTCACTAGCATTCTTTGGTTGTGGCCAATCCTCTACAGCCTGAATTTTGGTCGGGTCCACTGAGATACCATTAGCAGAAACTACATGACCAAGAAAATTAACCTTGTCCAACCAAAATTCACACTTGGACAATTTGGCATAAAGCTGGTGCTCCTTCAATGTTGTCAAAACTATTCTTAAATGCTCTGCATGGTCAGCTTCAGTCCGTGAGTATATCAGGATATCATCTATGAACACAATTACAAATTTGTCCAAATACTCATGAAACACTCGATTCATTAAGTCCATAAAGGCTGCAGGTGCATTGGTCAGTCCAAATGACATGACCAAGAATTCGTAATGTCCATAACGGGTTCTGAAGGCTGTCTTTGGTATATCTCCCTCCCTAACCTTCAGTTGGTAATAACCCAAACGTAAATCTATTTTCAAAAACACCTTTGCTCCTTGCAATTGGTCAAACAAATCATCAATCCGACGTAAGGGGTACTTATTCTTAATTGTCAACTTATTTAGCTCCCTATAGTCTATGCACATTCTAAGGGAACCATCTTTCTTCTTGACAAATAAGACAAGTGCACCCCAAGGAGAACTGCTAGGGCGTATAAATCCTTTGTCTACTAATTCCTGTAGTTGGACTTTTAACTCCTTTATTTCAACAGGTGCCATCCAATAAGGATTCTTAGATACGGGTAAGGCCTCAGGGTACGTATCTATTACAAACTCTATTTCTCTACCAGGTGGTAATCCTGGCAAATCATCCAAGAATGCCTTAGGGAACTCTCTGACTATGGGGATATCTTGTAACTCTATCTTATTTTTCACCCGAACATCCATTATGCTAGCTAAGTAACTCTCACAACCATTTTTCAGTAAACGGTAAATTTCTAGTGAGGATATAATCGGTATTTTGCTTATCTTAGGAATAGCTTGGAAGGAATAATGATCACCACTTGGGGGTCGAAAATCAACCATCCCAGATCTACAACTTATTGTGGCATAATGCCTAAATAACCAATCCATTCCTAATATCACCTCATACCCTTTCATGTCAATTACAATCAGTTCTACATATAGTTTCTTACTTCCTAAGGATACAACATCACCTTTAACAACCTGTTCTGAATGTAGGGACTTCCCTGTTGGTAACATAACATTATATGGCCTTTCGGCTGGTAAAAGTTCTAAGTTGTAATTGCATACAAACAAGGTTGATATAAACGAGTGCGTGGCTCCCGTATCTGTAAGTGTGTAAGCAGCAAAACCACAGATCATAATGGTACCTGTTATGACCGTATGCTGCACGGCTTCCTCATCCTCCATCATTGCATAGACTCTAGGTGCCACCCTTGCACGGTTCGGATCTGGCGGCACGGGGCAGTCTCTGACTATATGTCCAACCTTGTCACATCTGAAACAGCGGCCAGAATGCAACTTGCATTCGCCGGGGTGATTCTTCTGACAGGTGGGGCATAAGGGTGCCAGAGGCCTCTTTCCTTTTCCTTGGTCATCATTCTGGTTGTATGGCCTCTTCACACCTTTTTGCTGCTGTGGTCCCCTGTTCTGCTGTTGTTGCCAGCCCTTGTTCGGGCATGGTGGCTGTTGGACATCCCTGGTAGTCTTCTTTGACTGATCACGCTGCTCATACACTGTTATTTCAGCCTCCTCCATTTCCAAGGCCTTAGCTGTGACCTCGGTATACGGAACATTGTAGATGCCAACAGTTTTCACTTTCATATACAAGCTTGGCTTCAGTCCTTGAACAAATTGATAGATCTTATCCTCTTCATCTTCAACCAGTCGGGATGCAAACCGAGACAAGGCCTCAAACCTACATATGTAATCTGTTACCGAACCAGTCTGTCGTAGATTCATAAACTCCTTTTTCTTACTGGCCCGAACAGTTCGATTAAAATACTTGTCAAAGAAGGCCATCTTGAACCTTCCCCAGGTCATAGCTCCTGCGCCAGTCGTGCTCTGGATCGAGTCGCATCCAGTTCCAAGTGATAGACAGCATATGTGACTTTATCTCCCTCTTCCACCTTTGCAAACGTGGACATGTCCTCCATCTTTCGAATCCATTCCTCAGCATAAACCGGATCTACAACTTGACCATTGAAAATTGGGGGTCGAAGTCGGTGAAAATGCTCATCTAAATGTTCTCGGGCAATATTCGTACTCGAATTCCCTTGTTCTTCCCTGGCGGTCATGAGCTGCTCAACTTGGTGGGATTGGCGAATTACTAACTCAGTTAGTTGAGCAATAGTGTGACTATCCACATTATCATCTCTCTGCTGACCTCTCACCATCTTGGGATTCCTAAACAATTAGTCATAAATACATCTTAACTTAACGACATTGCTAGAATCATAAACACTTACAGTTGCTGGGGTGCGCTCATGTGAAAGTCAGTGCTGGAAGGCAGTCTGCAGAATCGGTTTTAGAACCCGATTTTGCTCTGATACCATAATTGTAACGACCCCAGTGCAGGAATCGCCACACAATTCATTACTTAACCTCTTAATCATTTGATTCTTACTTCCATACACCTTGTTCATTATTAGTGTTAATATTATTCCCTCTTTGTTTTCTTTTTTTTTCAAACATCTCTTGATCTGCATCTACCGGTAGAGTTATAGACTCACATCGACCGATGATCACGTGTCCGCCACGCGACACATCTGATCCCAACCAGCAATAGACATCCACCGGTGGTCATGGGCATTGCACGTGCCTAATTAAAGACATCGCCTGATCCCGAACATTCTCCACTAGATGTTCATATTTACCCTACATCGACCGGTGGACATGTGTGCCTCACGTGACCGATTTAAAACATTACCTGAACATTTAAACGACAAGAAAATAATCTACATCTGCCGATCACTAGACAACAAAATAACATCTTCATAAAATACTCTACATCTGCCGATCACTAGACAAAAAGATAACATCTTCATCTTCCGGTGACTCAAATACATTTCATCCACCGAACGCTAGATGACAAAATAACATTCCCAGCATCCGGTGAAGAAATACACTTCATCCACCGAACGCTAGACGACAAATTAACATTTACGTCATCGGGCGAGAAAACATACTACATCTTCCGGTGACGTCATACTACATCTTCCGGTGATGTCACCCGGAAGACTCAATCGTTCAACTTCCATCATTTGACATCCGCCGATGACGTCAGCCGGATGATTGCCTCATCCAGCTTCTATCATACGGCAGTAAAACACTATAATCATCAAACATCTTCATCCGATGGAACATATCACAATTCACCCGATTCTTAACTTAGTAACTATAAACCTCAAAGAGTAATGATCATAAACTCATCCAAAATACGCATAGCGGAAGACTTAAGCAACACAAACCATTCTATAATCCTTAAAGTCGTATTCAGACTCTAAAGTCAAACCATTCAAGTCCGAATTTCATTGTTATAAGAAATTCTGTTCTACTTAGTCATTTATTTATCATAAACTTTTCTGACTTACTATGAGCATAACCAGGGAACTTAATCGCCTGTCTAGCCTTGCACTGTCACACTGAACATCCTCCAGCAACCAGCTTTAAGCGTTCTCTTGGAATTGGGAATCCTCACCTATTATCTCTTCACCTACATCAAAAGGTTCAACTATAAGCCTAATCCTTAGTAAGGAATGCAACAATAACATGAATGCATGAATGCATATTTCGGAGAAATACATGGTCATAAGTCTTTTCTTGTTCATAATCATCATCCATAATCATGAATCATATTCATCATTCATAATCATTGTCCATAATCATTGTTCATATTCATTATTCGTAATCATTGTTCATATTCATCATTCGTAATCATTGTTCATAATCAGTGTTCATATCATTGTTCATATTCATCATTTAAGTTGTGTGGAATGAGAGAGGATTTGTGCCGGTAAAAGAGGTTCGACAGTGAGTTTGATCATGGTCCCTACTACGGGTCGTATTCATATGTCCTTCCTTGGACTGTGACATACGCCGAACCGCCCCCAACCCTCACTCAACCATGTTGCAGGGATTTTATCATCTTATTTTGTTCATGAAAAAACATGCTTTTAAAACATTTTCATGTGCATAAAACATTGATAATGCATGAACATGGAAATTCTTAACTCATTCAAGCTACAGAATAGAACATTCATCCAGTATGAAGCTTACCATTAAACTAAACGTCAACATAAGTACTAGACTGTAGCATAATAACCTCTAATCGTCATATCAGTGACTATCTAGCATTCTTGTGATGTAGGGCCTTATTGGCCGGAAATCCTATACATTCACTTACCTGGTGTCCTTAGCAATGAGAGCTCCTTTTCCTCAGACTTCTTTACCTAAAACATTTACATTACAGTAGTTAAAACAAAATCCTAAAAGTTCTACTCACAAGTCATCCTAGGGTCTAATAGTTAAGAGTCATTCCCGAATTCTTAGTTTAACACTCAATGTAGTCTGAAATCCCAAAACCAAAACAGACAGATTCGATTATCGATAACTCAGGGGTGGTTATTTTAAATGTCCAGAATCGATTTGATAAAAGCATTGCCACTCACAGATTTCAAATGTTCTTATTATTAGTCGGCCATTGGAAAATCCAAAACTTCAATGCCGAGTAGAAAATAGGGCTAACACACTAACAGATAGCTACGTTGTCTATTGCATACCTCGGGCACAGAGTAGTCGAGTAGTGACAGAGAAAACCGATCGTCGAAGAGAGTATGCTGAAAGCAGAGAGCAAGAGCTCGGGAGAGAAGAAATCGCCGAAAAGGGAGGTGTCGGCTACAGTGGTTTAAATGAGGTTTAAAACATTTCCTTTTTCTATATATACTGGTCATCACCCTCCATTATTACAACTTTGCCACCCAACCTAGTTTAAATCCACATGAAATTAATTATTCTTGGTATAAAACTCTAAACTGTGAAGATTGAATATTCATGACCGTTAATACAGTTAGGGAGTCACCTGGTTGAAGTTGTCGGGTGTTACATTCATTCCATCTGTGTTTCTTGTCGAGTTCCAATAGTGGAACCGACCAGACCCAAACCGAACCGAACCGAAAAGTTCGGTTCCGGTCTGGTACAAGTCAATCGGTTTCAGTTTCGGTTTCGAAAACCAAAACCGAAACCGATGAGTTTGGTTCTGTTCGATCCAAAATCGAACTGAAACCGATGAGTTTGGTTCTGTTCGGTCCAAAACCGAACCGAACCAAACTCTTGCCCACCCCTAAACTCTATCATGATGTTAAATTTTTGCACCAACTTTTTTATTTGAATTTCATTACTATACTATCTTGATGTTCTTTATTGGACCAATATGTTAAGCCTAACATTATTGGACTTTGGATTTCTCTGATTTATTATTTTGTTTTTTAAGAGTCCCACTGCAAGGCATCTAAATTTATCGAGAGTTAGATAGATGGATCCTGTCGAGGTCAGACCATTCTCCATTTCTATCACACTCCTCTTTTGGGTCATGACAATAATTTATAGTATCAGAGTTAGGTTGATTATCTTGAAAATTTCATCAGTAAAATAATAGTGCAATAATTTTAAGAGACTGTTAGTATTATGTACCTAAAGGTTTTGTACTAACACATAATATGATTTTACTTATAACATAAGCGCCTCCATAAGAAGCACCTAGTAGGGCTTGTACACAATCAGTTGAGGAAAAGCCTCCTAACCCTATGGAACAATGATGGATGCTCTACGAAGCATCATTAAAGAGGGAAAGGTACAAGAACTTGAGACTCATTGAATGAACTTTTTCAAATAATTTTGAACATATGAATTCACCAAATATTTAAGGTTGGATAAGATCCACTAGTTGATGAGAGATGACTTTAAGGGATGATTGAAGAATTGAAAGCACTTACAAATCATATGGGATTTAGGATTGGATTCGCCATGTACTAATTTCAAAAAATGGCACAGGTATGATAGAAATTATTACATGATGGATTACATGATTGAGGACATGAAATGGGTCCGATTTGAAGTAGTGTTTTATGAAAAACATTGTAGCATAAAAGAGGATATGATCAGTGCAAATCACGACTTGGTTGAGGAGGATATTACAGTTCTTGAGTATTGTGCAAACTTATGAAGTTGTCACAGTATATAAATGAAATTCACTCTAGACTATCGAGTATGGAGTTTAACATGAAGTTTTTGGTTTAAGCTGCAACTTAGTATGTAGAGGCTAGATATGATTAGTGCTAAGGGAGTACAAGGAAATAAATAATAAGAGAAATCTAGTCAAAGACAGATAACTGAGAAATACCAAAAGAGAAGGTCTATGGCCAGACTTATGCTTTTGGAAGTTTGAGGCTTATGATCGGCCTAGATAGAGTTTCGTTGTTAGTACAAATTTTTTGATTCTACAACATGTGTTGTTCGACACTAGAACAATGCATACTATTATTTTTGAACTATATATGATTCTTTAAAGTGTAAGAGAAAAGTTCCAACATCCCTTAGTATTGAAAATATCGTTCAATATTGTTAGTGAAGTGTCTTTTAGTTTTTGCTCTCTTTGTATTATGAATGATGATCACGAGTTATCAGTAGATCTGATAGTTCTACCAATGAGTTATTTAGTTTGATCTTAGGAATTAAGTGGTTAAGCAAATTTAGAGTGATTGTTGATTATACGAGAAGAGTGTACCTTTTCTGTTGGAAAATGGAAAAGTAGTTGGGTATCACAATAGTTTAAATGGTCTCAAACTCAATACCAAATAACAATATTGAAAAAGATAAAAATCTAATTAAATTATATATCGAGAATTAGAACAGAGAATTAATTCATCATTGCAAGAGGAAAAACAACGGCATGGAAACTGCAATGAAATTAAAGAGTAAAGAAAGAGAGATAAAACTAGGTAAAGCCATCTGCTATAATGTTTTGGTCTTGCATTGCCATAATCTCCACGATAATAGCCAGTGAACGAGCGCCAAAAATCTCTTCTCGTATAATCAACAATCACTCTAGAGAGTACCCTGGTCGATGCAATCAGTCTTATGAATAATGTTCTTTGGTCTGGACTATCGCAGGTACACCCCTAGTCAACCACGAGTAGTTCTTTTTAAGTCCCTATTAAACTGATCAATCATTTGAGGTTTGAAACCTCAGCAGAGATTCAGAAATTCTCTGCATCAACTTAATAAATCTGTTAGTAATTTTCACTAGCAAATGCGAGAAAATTTTCAAGATAAATTATAAACTTAATATTTTTTGTTTCCTTTAAGAATTTTATCTTATTCCAAATGGATATAAAATGTGCCTTATTAAATAGATATATTATGGAGTAAGTATTAGAAATTATTAGGTTTTGAGGCACATGATAAGGTTAACCATGTGTATGTGCTTAACAAGGCTCTTTAAAGACTTAAAAAAGCTCTTAGAGCTATGTATGAAAAATTAAGGAAATTCCTTATTGAAAGGGAATTCAAAATGAGGTTCACCAAGTACTAGGATGAATATACGCTAATTGTGAAAATATATATTGATCATATTATCTTTAGTGCATTTGCAAATAATCTTTGGAAAAGATGCAAAGTTAATTTGAGAGCAGCATGACAGAGAAGGGAAAATTCTCTCTTGAGTTACAAATTAAGCTTTTTAAAGAAAAAATATTTTTAAATCAAGAAAAATATGTCAAATGGTTATCAAGAGATACATAATGAATAGTTCTAAACCCTCTTGTACACCTATGAGCACATCTACAAAATTATATAAGGATGAGAGCGATAGAAATGTACATATCAAGAGATATCGAGAAATAATCACTTATCTTTTGTATTTAACGGCTAGCAGACTAAATATTCTATTTAGCGTTTGTTTATGTGTCCAATTTCAAGAAGTTCCATTTAAATGTCGTAAAAAAAATTCAATTATCTAAGTGGGACAAATGATTTAGAAAATTGGTATTCTAAGAGAACTTCTTTGGATTTAGTGGGATACATTAAATTCGATTATGCAAGGAATTTAGTGCATAGAAAGATAACAAGTGGAACTTATCAATTTCTTTATAGAATTCCTAGTTTCATGGTTCTTAAAAAAGCAAAACTCGGTGAAATTTCTACTGCCAAAAGTGAGTATATAGCAGCCACTAATTGTTGTGTTGTTCCAATCATTTAGATGAAACAAACTTTATAAGTGATGTGCCCCATAGGCCCATTACACGATCTCAGGTCCGAGCCCATGATTTAACTAATTCATTCACTTACACACTTGTCTCTTTAGCAGGTAATGGATTGTGCGAGGACTTGGAGGACACCGTGGGAAACTTGAAGTGGGAGAATAAAGCTGTGAACGTGGACCAACCATTCATTTAATCCTAAAATGCCTAACATGCATGCATATAATATAGTTTAACAAGAAGGCCAACGTTTGCCAATAAGTTCGAAATGAAAAGGTTACAAATATCAAAGTTCGGGAAGACAAATTCTCATGTGAGCATTAAGGTCTCCTCTCTTGTTCTTCCATGTGATGAGTTACTTTGGTTGGTCCATGTCCACAGCTTTATTCTCCCACTTCAACTATCCCACAGTGTCCTCCAAGTCCTCGCACAATCCATTACCTACTAAAGAGACAAGTGTGTAAGTGAATGGATTAGTTAAATCATGGGCTCGGACCTGAGATCGTGTAATGGGCCTATGGGGCACATCACTTATAAAGTTTGTTTCATCTAAATGATTGGAACAACACAACAATTAGTGGCTACTATATACTCACTTTTGGCAGTAGAAACATCTACAACAAATTCAATCTCTCTATCTGGCGGCAAGCCAGGAAGGTCATCTAAAAGGAGTTGTGAGATTTGGAAAGAGAAGCAAGTTGAATCCCAGATTTATTGGACCTTTTCCAATCTTGAAGAGAATTGGGAAAACCGCATATCAGTTAGAGTTATCAGCCTCTATGGAAGGGATTCACAATGTGTTCCATGTCTCTATGCTGAAGAAGTGCCTGAGGGATCCATCTCAAGTGGTGGAACAACAGAGTATTAAAGTTCATCCCACTCTTACTTATGAGGAGAAACCAGTAAGGATCCTAGACTATGTTGTGAAGGTGTTGTGCAACAAAGAAGTTCCACTGGTAAAAGTCTTATGGCATAACCAGAACATAGAGGAGACAACCTGGGAGCGCCAACAGGATATGATGGACCAATATCCAGAATTATTCAGGTAACGAATTTTGAGGACAAAATTCTTTTAAGGAGGGTAGATTGTAACACCCGGTTTCATTGAACCAATTTACTTAACCAACTTGTAGTGTACGTTTTATGGATAAAATTGGAAGAATTAGTGATTAGGTTAATAAATGACTAAGTAATGACATAATGGTAAATAGAGAATTATAGTGATAACCTATTTAAGGAAAAAAGTTTTGTGATTAATGCACTGTAGCCACCACTATTTTCCATATTTTCTCTCTCGGTATTCAGTTCAAGCTCAGCAGAGCTCTCCAGGCGATTCCCTCTCCGATTTTTCTCCAAACTAGGTGAGTCTACTTTGATTTCGTATTACATTATAACTAGTGATGGTAGAGAGGAGTATAGATGTGAGCTTTGGTGAATGCTGTAGGTGGGAGTAGTTTCGATTTTGTGGTGAATCGGGAATGCACGATTATTAGAGTTCCAAGTTAGCTACCTTAGGTTTTCGAATGGTTTAGAATGAGGAATAATGAAGATTGAATTAATGCTCTGTTTATGATTTTAGGTGAGCAAACTCCCGAAGTAACTTACAACCCAACAATCCCCAAGAGACCAGGTAAATGGAGTATGCATGTGCCTTCGGGCCTACATCACAAAACAGTAGGATTATGTATGTTTCAATTTGTCTGTATGTCATGCATCATATTTTGAAGGAATACGAAAATGAATTTACATGTATTGGTATGGTGAGAAATAAACAGATTGCAACAGATAAACTATTAAGGGAACTAATCTGTCCCTTAACTGATGAAAGGATTTATGACTTTGGGAAGATTGATCCACTTCTCAATGGAATTGAAGGATCAGATAAACTATTAAGGGAACTAATCCGCCCTTTAACTTATGAAAGGATGTATGACTTTGGGAAAATTGATCTGACTCCCAATGTAACCGAGAGATCAGATCAATGAAAGAATGTAAATGCAACTGAGAAATGTTAGTAGAAACTGCATGATTAGGATTTATGTTCTACAATTTCATTTCATTATTGCTTCACTTATTTAGCATTAGGCTAATAGATGAGTTTTGTGATGTACGTGAAGAAGCCTCAGAAGGTGTGTTCTCTGAGCATGTTGAGGAATAGGCTAGTTAGAGGAGCACTTTCATGTCTCGACTTGGTGAACTGATGAGGCGGTTTAATTGATGTCAGTAGGTGTGAAAGTTAGTTGACAATGGTTCAGTTTCAGCATGCTGAGAATGTTGGTGGTAGTAGCAGTTTAATGTTTCTTTTATATATATGGTCTGGTGCTCTTCTGATGTAAAAACACGATTTGGCTTTAGTCATAGTCTACTATTCTGGATTTTTGGAAATTGTGGATTATGTGGTTTTGAAGGATTTTAGTAAAATGCACTAGTTCTTTTAGTAGCCGGAGCTGTTCTTTATTTAGAGTGAAAATGGTTTGTATGCTGCTCTGTTGCCTATTGGTGAAAATTAGGTATTTCTGTCTATCGATGGATGTAGTCCATCGGTAGATGTTGAAGTTTAGTCTATCGGTGGATGTAGTCCATCGGTAGATATTGAAGTTTAGTCTATCGGTGGATGATGAGTTGTTCAATTTTTGAGTTAATAAGTCACGTGGGTTAGTTTAGTAGAGTGTGATGGTTAGCGGAAGAAGGCATTTATTTCTACTTCTACCGCTGAGTCTAAGTGGTTTCTGCTTTTTTTCCGTTGTTATTGTTCAGCGAAAGATGTGAGTAGAATTTTGTCGTTTATGACCGGTGGATGTGAGCGGAGTGAGTATTAGATTTTTGTCGTTTTGTGACCAGTGGATGCGAGTAGTCGACGTGTCGTCGACGGGTATGAGCGGTAGATGCGTGAAAGTCGACGTGTCATTCGGCTGACGCGAGCGGTGGATGTTGGAAGCAGAAGATGCCTTTTGTTTCTGCTTCTACCGCTGACACTGTTCGGTGGTAGATGTTGTTTGTATCCACTTCTTCCACTGATACTGTTCAGTTTCGTTCTCTCAGCCAAACGTTTTAACATATTGTTTATTTCATAAATGTTGTTTATACAAAAAAATTTTCCGCTGCAAGATTTGAAGATTTAAAGACTTGATCTTTATCGTTTAGTAAAATTTTAAAATTTTTCTTAAAAATCTCTTAGTCTTGTTCTATGTCATGAGTAGCGATCCGGGTTTATTTAATTCGGGACGTTACATATAGTCACTCTTAGTCAATTGTAAAAATCAAAAGTTAAAAAGGGTTTTTTGAAATCAATGTATATGGTCAACCGATGCAACATATTTATAAGCTGCTTAGACGTCTAAACGTGACACCGCAAGACTATCGCCTCTCTCTCTCTCTCTCTCTCTCTCTCTCTCTCTCTCTCTCTCTCTCTCTCTCTCTCTCTCTCTCCCTCTCTCAAAAACAAAATCTCTCCAACCCGCAAGACTATGGTCTCTCTCTCTCTCCCTCTCTCAAAAACAAAATCTATCCAACGCTAGCAATCATCACTCTCTCCCATACTGTCGTCGCCAGTGTCTTTCTCTCAATGCTGGAATCAACTGCAATATCCCATTTTCGTCTATATCCTCTTATCTATTTAACACTTCTCACCTAAAATCCCCAAATCTCGACTAAACCCTAACTCTCTAGAAAATTTGACAAGGCTTGCTCCTCCCCATGTCTCTGTCGTACAAATACTCGATATGATCACGACAGGTTTCTATTTTCAAGTTTAATTCTTAGTTTATAGTTTTGTGATCAATGTTATCTCCTTCACTAGAATCCTTACTCTTTTAGTCTCACAACCAAAATTTACCTCGCCTTCCGAATCATGAACTTCTCAGAGTTAGTTCGATTATGTTTTTGTATAATTTGAATCGTATGAATGACATCAACTTCTTGAGCAATCGAAAAACCAAAAATATGTGTCACCCAAGGAGAAACCTCATGTGTTTCAATTGAGTATTTGTCGCTTTCTTTTGTGTCCAAAGAGTGCAAAAAAATGATATGACAACACTTGAATTTTGGGTCTATTATTTGTTCTAGAAAAGTTTCTTTTCAAGCCTTGAACCATAATAAGAGTTTATGTAAATTGAATTTTTCATATTATGACATGCTTATTAAGTTGTTTTTTGCAAATTTGGAATATATTTCTCTTCCATTGCAAATTAGTAGTTATGTGATTGAATAAATGTCATTGACATCAAGAAAGATCAATTAGATGTTAGATTTGAAATAGATGACACAGTGGATAAATATTACAACACATAGGAGGATCTCAATTTTGCAAACAAGATGAGACCCTATTGTTGGAACATATTACAAGCCCCGTGGCAAAGTCCTAAATGTGCATGATTGGGTAATTCATCACATCTCGACATGCAACCTTTTATCTTGAAATAGTCATATAGATCACATAAGTAGTATGAATCACTACTTAACGGAGAAAAACTCCAATGGACATTGTTGTAGGCTAGGATAAATCATCATGCATCACATGATTGATGTTTGTGAATTCTCGAAGAAATCTGATAAGCCAGATATTAAGTTTACGTATTCTAGGAGAAATAAAATGTAAAGTGAGTTGATGTAAAGTGAGCTATCTTGAGCGGTTTAAAAATATAGTTACAGCAGTTAAGAAAATAAAAGAAAAAGAGGAGCAGAATGCAGGGAAGTCAATTTTTTAGGTGTGAAGTCTTGATAGGAGAGGTTGGAACTCTCGAAGAACCTTGTTTTGTAAAGGCAGGAGAACCTGATGGGATCAACAGAAGAGTAGTGTCCTAAGAGGTATGAAGGTGAGATGACGATTATGAATAGAGGTTACTTACTGAGGAAATTAGAGCTACCAATTTTTTTTGGAGATGAAGTAGAAGGATGGATTTTCAGAGCTGAACGTTATTTCTCGGTAAATTGTATTTTTGAAGAAGAAAAGGTTAAAGCAGCGACCGTGTGTTTTGAAGGACCGGCGTTGTTATGGTTTCAATGGAAAAATAGAGCTCGACCGTTTCGGACATAGATGGAGTTGAAACAATTATTGACAGAGAGGTTTCACATGATGCAAGAAGGAACTAGTTGTGATAGATTGTTAACACTGAAACAAGAAGGATCAGTGGAGGAGTATCGGATCAAATTTGAAACGCTTATCTCCAGTTTGGTAGGGATACTAGAAGATGTACTAATTAGCGCTTACTTTAACGGTCTGAAGAATGAGATTAAAGGAGACGCCAGACTTATGAGACTCGGCGGGTTAAGAGAACTGATGCAGTTCTCACAGATGGTAGAGAACAAAAACTTGTTGCTCCGATCAACAACGTCAAATAGTTATAAGAATATTCAGAGGCCTATTCCAGAGACTACAAACGATAATTATTGAAACGTTCATGAAGTTTCAACCAAACCTCAGTGTGCATTAAAAATGGAGATTCCGCAGAGAAGGTTAACGGAAGCCGAAATGCAGATAAGAAGATATAAGGGATTATGTTATAGATGTGATGAGAAATTCAGCCCGGGACATCTCTATAAGAAAAAAATGTTGCAGGTTTTGATTTTGGAGGATGGAGATGGAGAAAATAGTAATATTGAGACTGAGGAATGTGGGGAAGAAGAAGATATAACTCAACCGAATACTGTAGAGTTATCCTTCAATTCCATTAGTGGTATACAGACACCGAGGACAATACGGTTGAAAGGAAAGATTCAGGGGAAAGAAGTTGTGGTGATGATAGATAGTAGAGCTACACACAACTTTATCTCTCACAGACTCGTTTGAGAAAAGAGATTACCAGTACAAAACACTAGCCCATATGAGATATCAATGGGAAATGGAAATTCGTTGGGAGGGAAAATAATTTGTAGAAATGTATTGCTGGAGTTACCTGAATTAGAAGTGCGAGAGGAGTTTCTCCCCATTGAATTAGGCAACACAGACATTATCTTGGGCATGAGATGGCTAGAATCAATCGGGGACATGCACGTGGATTGGAAAAAAAAGTGATGAAGTGAAAAAGTGACCAGAAAATAATAGAGATAAGAGGAGACCTAAGTCTGGATAAAAGGTCTATTTCATTAAAGTTAATGATGAAGTGCTTGAGGAAAGAGAGGCAAGCTATATTAGTTCATTTCGGAAGCCTAGAAGAAAGTGATGAACATGACTTGTATAAGAGGGAAGCTTCAATAAATTTCCTTTAGTTAGGAGTTTCATTAAATTTTAAAGTTTCATTGTCTAGGCTCGATTTTAACAAAAGACTTCGTTAAATGCTATAGGAAGCAAAGCTCTGGACGAGGTGCTCGGCGGACTAAAGACGACAGGTAAGTCTTCGCAACTTGTTTGGCCGATTGGCCTACACCATAAGATTTTATGTTGTTTGAGGAAATTGGAGAATGTAGGTTGTGTTGGGCGACTAGGTTGGGTAGTTAGTTTTAGTTAAGTGTAGTATGTTTAAGTTCATTGTTTATTTATGCTTTGTTTATGTTTATAGCATTGCACATGTTCACGCATCATGTTTCTGAAAAGCACGAAAAAAGAATTTTTACGCATGTTTTCATGAAAAGGAAAAAGATAACGAAAAGGTATGAAAGTATGTAATCTGGTCACGTCGGTGGCGGTGGTTCAGACATGGCTGCTTTGGAAGCATGTTTTCCTCCCGGGTAGATATGAAGGGCTATCCAATCACCGGATGTGCCGCTTCTATCTACTGAGAGTCAGGCCCCGGTGACATATATGAAATGAAATGAAATGTATAACGAAAAGGTAGGATGCATGTTTTAAGAACCGCATGCATAGCATTCACTTGCATTCACGTAGACTTACTGAGCCTTAAACTCAATGTTTATTTCTATGGTGTAGGTGATATCGAAACAGGTGAGGACAACGTTCCTCCTCCTAAAGCATGAGTCCAGTTGAAGAAGAGTGGTCGTGGGAGTGTGCTGGCGCAGTCGAGGCGTTTCATGACCCGTGGGGATGTATGTAGGGATTTTGGGCTATTTTGGATAGAAAATGTTTAAGAAAAATATTTTTACAGATAGAACATTATAGGATGTTTGGATCTGGACTAGTTGATAGGTTTATGTTTTGAAGTTTTTAAACATTTTAGAACTTGTTTTGTAAATGTTTGGTAACAGAGATATGTTCGGTTTTGAAACATATCCATGTAGTTCGTTTTCGTAAAAACGTATTTCGTGTTAAAATACGTCTAGAGTCGGTTTTGAGTGAGATTATGGAGATGTATGGGTATCGGGTGGTTTTATGTTGAAATGTATAATTGAGATGTAAGTAGAGTTGTGTTAATGTTATTGTGGAATTGAAATTGAGTTAAATGTGTATGCAGGGAAAAAGGGTGAAGGAAGAAAGAAAGGAAAAGAAACAGGGAGGGAGCCGAGCTCTCTAGAAAATTCCAGAGAGCTTGGTGATCTATCGCCTGGAGTGGCGATTGCCAGGCGAAATGGTCGATCGCCGAAGGGCGTTCGATCGCCTGTTTTGGGCAATCGATCGCCCCTCGGTTTTGTAAACTGGCGATCGATCGCCCCTGCATTTTAGGGATGAAATCCCTCTTTTTCCCCTGTTTTGTTTGTTACCCCTGTTTCATATGTTTTGAAGTTTTAATTAAGTTTTCTTTTAATTATTTTAAAGTTTTATTAAGCAGTTTTCAAAATAGATTCAAACGTTTTAACAACTTTGGTTTCTGCTCTAAATTCTGCTTAAATTCAATTAAAGTCTATTAGGAAAAAAAAATAATACGGTAAAAATTAGAAATAGTTTAAGGGTCATTTCAGTTATGGTATAAGAGTTCCCGGGTTTTAAAAACGGTTCTGTAGACTGTTCGACTACACAGCCATTACGCGGATATCCTTCCTCAACTGTAAGTACGTTTTATTTTACTACTTTGTTTTTGTTTCTGAGGATTATTTGTTTTAATTTTTATAGGCGTTAGGAAATGGTTCGAGGTAGAGATGCCCGGGATGATGCACTAGATAGGTTAACAGATTTGCTAGATCGTCAGGCCCAGCACATGGACCGGCAAGCACAACAAATCGAGGACCTAGTTAACTGGGAGAACCAAAGGGCCTAAGATTTGACAGTACCTAATAATCAAGGTATGCAGAAGCTCCAAAGCCTACGGCCTCCAGTATTTGACTGCCGCTCATCGGATCCGACTGTTGCAGAAGAGTGGATCCGCACTATGGAGGATATGCTGGAGTATGCGGAAGTGGAGAATGGGAAGAAGGTTGCTTTTCTCGCCTTTCACTTGGCATTGTGTAACACCCGGAAATTTCATTTTAAGGATTTCGAGCCATAAGTTTAGAATTTTTATATTTTAAGCATTTATAGAGTAATAATTCGTAGAAATAATAAATAAAGTCCAAATGGCCAACGGGAAGTTTCGTTAGAGCCCTAAGAATAAATAGAAATATTTGGAGAAATAAGGGAATTTCGGAGAAGTTAAACCGATAGATGAAGTAATGATTTAAGTTAAGAAATTAGCTGAGGGCATTAGGGTAAATTAAGAAAATCAAATTCTTTAATTAAAAAGGGTTTTCTTTTTCTTTTCTCCCTCACTTTTCCTCTCCTCCACGATTCTCCCTCTCCATCGCGACATTTTCCTCTCCTCCATCGCCAAACCTCTCAACGCCGGCGATCCTCCTTTTTCCAGCGATTTTCCCTTCCACTTTCTTCAACAAATCAATCTTTTAGGTAAGCTCTACACTCTAGACAAGTTTATTGGTGGTTTTAGGGTTTATTTTGATTTAGGGTTTGTGAAGAAATTTAGGGATTTTGTTAGAAATCGTTAGGGTTGTTTATTTATTACTCATTGATGATGTATTAGAGATTATTGAGGTTGTTGGAGAAGATTAATGGTGTTGGTCGATGTTTAACGTGAAAATTAAGTTGTTGAAAATGTTGTTGGACACCATTAATGAGGTTTTGAAGTTAGTGAGCACCAAGTGCTCGATGAAATGCCCGAATGAAATGAATTAGAGTTTCTAGAAGAATTAGTCCTAGCTCGAGACGTCGATTTGTTTACATTTGCTGTTTGAGAGTCGATATTAACGATGTATTGTTAAATGCCATAGGTAACCCAAGCTCAAAGGACGGTGCTCGGCATATCTAGGACGCAAGGTAAGTGAGTGTTAGGTTTCTGGCCACTAAGGCCCTACGTCGTAACGATGTTGATAATAATGGTTGTGATGAAATTAGGTAGTTATAAGGGTTGGTGGTAAGACAGGTAGCTTAAGTAGTGCCTTAGTGAATAGTTAGTGGTCGTTCAATAGATGTTTCTACGTACGTCTCCTCATGCATCATGTTTTCTTAAAGTGCATACGAACTATTTATGAACATGTTTTATGAAATGTCAAGACAACGAACGATCATGAATCCCAAATGATGTATGTTTTCTCACGGGACTAATTGTATGTTTCTCACGGGACTAATTGTATGTTTCTCACGGAACTAATTGTATGTTTCTCACGGGGCAAGTTATGTGTTTCTCACAGGGCAAGTTATGATCCTCACAGGGCAAGAAAATGGTTTAACGAAAAAGAAAACGAAATGAAATTGTTTCACAAATGTCATGCATATATATATAATGTTATGTTTAGCACACTCCTTACTAAGCATTAGGCTTAATGTATTTATCGTATGATGTAGGTGAAGAGAACGAAGGTGAGGAACCTCTCTACGATGATCAAGTGTAGTCGGTCGGTGGACGGAGCTCGTGACGGCGGAGTGTGTTTTGGCAAGGCTGGTTAACTCATGGTTAGATGACTTTTGAGAGTTTTGGTAATGTTTGGGATAATTATGGATTAGATAGATTTATCGTAGATGTTGATACGTTTTAGGATGTTTGATGACTGAACGGACGATATGTTGTATTTTGTAGTGTTTTGATGTTTTCTAACAGGAAGGAAAATGTTACACTTTTAAACGGAACCACGCGGTTCGTTTTTATAAAATTTGATTGTATTTAACGTGAATTGTGGGTTTTGAGTATTCAAGTAAAATGTTATGTCTGGAGGATATTTTATGGAGGTATGTAAAGATTTGGGTGAAGAAGTAGTGGGAAAGGAGAAGAGGTTGATGAGTGTTATGCTTTGTTGTTAAGTATTTTGTGTTAGAATGGGGAGTGCAGGGCGTAGGAGGAAGAAAGGAGAAAAGAAGAAAGAAGAAGGAATAAGGGAGCTGTGCTCTCTGGAGAAATTCCAGAGAGCATGCCGATTGCTCGCTCATTGGTGGCGAGCAATCGCCTTTTGGGCGATTTAAAGGCGACGCTCTCTGGAGGAATCCAGAGAGCGTGGCGACTTGCAATAGGCGACTAGTCGCCTGTTGCAATCGCCTATGGGGCGATCAGTCTCCCCTTATTTTGGGCAACTGATCGCTATGTTGTTTTAAAAAAAAAAAAAATTTATTTATTTAATTAATTTAATTGTTTTTAAGTTTAAGTTTATTTGTTTTAGTAATTGTTTTAAATGATTTACCAAACGATCTTCGATTTCAATTCCGATTTTGACTTTGATTTAGATTTCACCCTATGTACAGTTAAAGTAAAGATATAAAAAAAAATATTTCACTAGGATACGGGCTAGGGTCGTGACACATTGGATGCCCGTTTTGGTGGGATTCGATTAAAGCTACTACAAACGTGACGATTATGACGTGGGATCGATTTACGACCTTATTCTTCGACAAGTACTTTAGCCGCACTGTGAGAGTGGCTAAGAGGAATGAATTTACGCAGTTGAAGCAAACGGGTTTAGTTGCAGATTATATAAGGAGGTTTGAGGCGTTATCTCGATTTGCACCGCGTCTTGTTAGCGACAATGAAGATAAGGTGCACCAATTTATGGAAGGACTCAATCCAGAGATTCGGATGTATGTTATAGTATCGGGAATTATAGATGTGCCTTATTCTGACATCGCAGCTAGAGCTCTGGACTTCGAGGCTGTTAGGGCTACTTGCGTTAGATCAAGGGAGCCAGCTAAAGGCTTCTTTCGTGAGATCCAGCCTCAGTCATGGGACCGAGACTGGCAACACAATGGGCAGCAGCGGCCACAACAACAAAGGGGCAATAAGAGGCCCTACGATGGTGGGGGCGACAAGAGTAAAGGGAAACAAATACAAGGGGCTACTCCGAAGCCTTTATGTCCGCAGTGCCAGAAGGAGCATTACGGTGAGTGTCGGACGGGTACCAACAAGTGTTATCGATGTGGGGAAGCTGGCCACTATGTCATGAACTGCCTATTATTGAACTGAAATCAACCAGGCAGAGATTAACAGAGCAGAGATCATAGAAAAGTTGTGCCTAGGGTCTTTGCTTTCATCAAGCCTGGCGACGTCGATGATGGGGCCCAACCTTCTCTAATTGCAGGTACTGTTTTAGTTACTTGTATGGTAATATGTATAATAATAATAAAATAGTAATAATATAGGCTTAAAAATAAGGAGGTAATAGAATAGTAGGTGGGTAAAAAGGGTTACTAGGCTAACCTCGACGAGAAGACAGTAGGCTACAGGTATGAAGATAAAGACCATATAGAAATATAGTTATACATTAGTAAGATTAGTTCGATTTAAGCAACGGAGTTTGTGCACTTAAGGTTTAAGGTTTAGTAATAATTAGAGGAATACACCCTATGAGATATGGCTTTTAAGTAGGTAGGGATTAAGATTATGTCTAATTGACAACCCCTTGGAGTATTAGGATAAGGTTAATCAAGAAGAAGATGAAAGTTTAGATATAAACCTATTAAGGGATACCCTAGATTGTTGTAATACCTAGAGTGTGTTTAAATAGATGAAGGAGTACCGTAGAACTAGTATATTGGGGATTCGTGAGAAGTTGAGAATGTGTAGACGAAGATAGAATTCAAGAGTTAAACTTAGAATAATTGTCGAGTAGAATAGTTGGAACCTGACTAAGAGGAGCGAAAGGTGATAAGGCTAGTCAGTAAACTCGATTGGAAGTTTAGATTAAAATTAGAAGTTTAGGTCGAGGTTTAATGACCTGCAAATTTTGAAATAACGATTTACAAAATAAAGAAGATGAGGATTTTCACAGAAACCATCTATGTAGGCTTAGAAAGTAGGCTTAGAAAATAGGCCAGATTGGCAAATTTATAACGGTTCAACTCGTATTCCGCAAGTCGAGACCAATTAATGTGCAGGTGACTAAAAGTTAGAATGACTGGCTTAGAGCGCGTCGATGAAAAAATTTAAAGACTTGATTGTGCTAGGCGTTAATGGGGGTTTAAGTTAGACAAATCAGCATAATGCAGATAGGGTGAGAGATTCAGTTAAGGAAATAATGAAGAAGTTCGCCAACATAGCCCTGAATTATGTGCGGCGTTCATATAATCTTATTTATAAAAGGGTCAGGATCTTAGGTGAGTAACGACCTAGCTCTCAGTTGGACTCACATAGACCAGGTGGTGTTATAGTCGTATGATTGCAAAGTATGACAATGAGAGTTTAATTAAGAAACTCGCACCGAAATAGTCTCCAACGGTCAACGGGTTGCCCAAGAAGATAGGTGACCAGGAGATCCTATGGGTGATAGAATTACGAGGAATCGTTACCAGAGTAAATATAGAAATTTGGGTTGGCATGCGTTTTGACTATTGACTGAGTCAATGAAATTATGGAGAAGTTTGGGGTAAATCGATTGGAGATTTATAAACTTGACTATGCTCAATACTTGAGTAAGGATGTGCACAATCCAATTTAGAGTAGGAAATGGAAATTTAAGGTTGATGATGGAAAAGTATGGTCAGACGTTTTTATTTAAAACCATGAAGATTGATCATAAATATATATGGAATTGAAGTCCTTACTTGGGAAATTCAAAGGGCTATAAGCTAAATAAAATTTTGAGGACAAAATTTTAAAATAAGGTGGATGAAATGTAACACCCGGCTTTACTGGATTTTGTAATTTCAATATATAATGGCGTTTTTGTAAATATGTCAATTTATGTCCGTTTTGCGAAAAGAGAGCTTCATTAGAATCCTAATTATTAATAGGGATTTTAAGAAAATTTCGAGAATTTTAGGAATTATAACGCTAATTTACGAGAATTAAGTTTCTCATAGTATAAAGGACATTTTAGTAAAAATAGTAAATATGGTCTGTTTTGCGAACGGACAGTTTTATTAGAACCCTAATAATAAGTTGGAATTATTAGTGAAATAAGGAAGTTTGGAGAAACCGAATCGTTAGCTAAATAACGAAACAAATGACGAAACTAATATAAAATCAATGGAGGGGCAATTAGGTAATTTTGCAAACTAAAATTTAATAAAAACTTAATTCTTCCTCCTCCTTCTTGGCACCCACGATTTCACAGAGAGAACCCTCCCTCTCCCCTGGCGATCTCATTCCAGGCGACGGCGATTCCACTTCCGGCAACCAATGTTCCTCCAATCGACTTCTGTTCTTTACGTTTTCTCCTCCTTTCGCAACCCTAGGTACGAATCTATAGTTTTGGACGTTAGCTTTCGATTTTTAGGTCGTTAAACGGTTAGGGTTTTGCAAAATAGCCGAGTTATGTTAGGAAATGTTAGATATAACCCTATTTATGATCAATGGGCAATATTGGATGAGATTATGAGTGTGGTTATCGTTTAGTTGAGAAATCGAATATTTGGAGCTTAGAAATCTCCATTAATGGAGGTTTAGGATTTGTGAGCGTAAATTGCTCGATGAAATGCTCGAGAGAGGTTATTTAGAATCTTAGGAAATTTCCTTTAGTTAGGAGTTTCGTTAGATTTTAAAGTTTCATTGTCTAGGCTCGATTTTAACAAAAGACTTCATTAAATGCTATAGGAAGCAAAGCTTGGGACGAGGTGCTCGGTGGGCTAAAGACGACAGGTAAGTCTTCGCAATTTGTTTGGCCGATTGGCCTACACCATAAGATTTTATGTTGTTTGAGGAAATTGGAGAATATAGGTTGTGTTGGGCGACTAGGTTGGGTAGTTATTTTTAGTTAAATGTAGTATGTTTAAGTTCATTGTTTGTTTATGCTTCGTTTATGTTCATAGCATTGCACATGTTCACGCATCATGTTTCTGAAAAGTACGAAAAAAGAATTTCAATGCATGTTTTCATGAATAGGAAAAGGATAACGAAAAGGTATGAATGTATGTAATCTGGTCACGTCGGTGGCGGTGGTTCAGACATGGCTGCTTGGGGAGCATGTTTTCTCCCCGGGTAGATACGAGGGTCTATCCAATCGTCGAATGTGCCGCTTTTATCTACTGAGAGTTAGGCCCCGGTGACGTATATGAAATGAAATGAAATGTATAGTGAAAAGGTAGGATGCATGTTTTAAGAACTGCATGCATAGCATTCACGTAGACTTACTGAGCCTTAAGCTCACTGTTTATTTCTATGGTATAGGTGATATCAAAACAGGTGAGAACGACGTTCCTCCTCCTGAAGCATGAGTCCAGTTGAAGAAGAATGGTCACGGGAGTGTGCTGGCGTAGTCGAGGCGTTTCATGACCCGTGGGGACGTATGTAGGTATTTTGGGCTATTTTGGATAGAAAATGTTTAAGGAAAATATTTGTACAGATAGAACATTATAGGATGTTTGGATCTAGACTAGTTGATAGGTTTATGTTTTGAAGTTTTTAAACGTTTTAGAACTTGTTTTGTAAATGTTTGGTAACAGAGATATGTTCGGTTTTTAAACATATCCATGTAGTTCGTTTTCGAAAAAACGTATTTTGTTTTAAAATACGTCTAGAGTCAGTTTTGAGTGAGATTATGGAGATGTATGGGTATTGGATGGTTTGATGTTGAAATGTATAATTGAGATGTAAGTAGAGTTGTGTTAATGTGATTGTGGAATTGAGAATGAGTTAAATGTGTATGTAGGGAAAAAGGGTGAAGGAAGAAAGAAAGGAAAAGAAACAGGGAGGGAGCCGAGCTCTCTGGAAAATTCCAGAGAGCTTGGCGATCGATCGCCTCTTTGGGGCGATCGATCGCCCCTCTTTGCTTGGCGATCGCCTGGAGTGGCGATCGCCAGGCAAAATGGTCGATCGCCGAAGGGCGATCGATCGCCTGTTTTGGGCGATCGATCGCCCCTGCATTTTAGGGATGAAATCTCTCTTTTGCCCCTGTTTTGTCTGTTTCCCATGTTTCATATGTTTTTAAGTTTTAATTAAGTTTTCTTTTAATTGTTTCAAAGTTTTATTAAGCAGTTTTCAAAATAGATTCGAACGTTTTAACAACTTTGGTTTTCGCTCTAAATTCTGTTGAAATGCAATTAAAGTCTATTAGGAAAAAAAAAATACGGTAAAAATTAGGAATAGTTTAAGGGTCGTTTCATCACTAATTCACCTTCCACTTTTCAATCCCTGATGAATAAGTTGTTTCATAAGTATCTCCGAAAATTTTTACTGGTTTTTTTTTTACGATATGTTGATTTACAGCAGATCATGGGAGGAACGCTTACAACATTTGGAGATTACGTTGAAGATCTTGGTAGAAGAGAAACTGTTTATCAACAAAAAGAAATGTTCATTTGCAAAACGAGAGTTAGATTATGTGGGTTATGTAGTATCGGATCATGGAGTCGCAGTGGATCAAAGTAACGTGGGGACAATTCGTGATTGGTTGATGCCAAGTTCACTGAAACAGTTACAAAGTCTTTCTGGGTTTAACAGGTTACTATAGGAGATTTGTTTCGGGATATGGGTCAATGGCCTTACCCCTTACAAAACAGTTGAAAAAAGATAAATTTGCTTGGAATGATGAGGCAGAGTTTGCGTTTAAAAAATTGAAGATTGCTATGTGTTCAGTTCCTGTTTTCGCACTTTTGAATTTTAAAGAAGTTTTTGTGTCGGAAATGGATGTGTCAGGAACTGGTTTAGGAGCAGTGTTGATGCAGAACAAAAAATCGATTGCTTTTTTCAGCCAACAGTTATCAAAGCAAAATAAGCTGAAGTCGGTCTATGAAAGAGAGTTAATGGCGATTGTTTTAGCGATTCAAAAGTAGAGGCCGTACTTATTGGGGAGATATTTCATATTTAGAATAGATCAAAGGAGTTTGAAGTTTTTGTTGGAGCAGAGGATGGTAGCTCCAAAACATCAAAAATGGCTTATTAAAATTTTGGGCTATGATTTCAAAGTCCAGTATAAACCAGGATGTGAAAATAAAGCGTCCGATAGTCTTTCTAGGAAAGAAGAAAGAAACCAGGAGTTGGTGAATTTGAATGTAGCGTTAACGCAGAGTTTAATTTCGAAGGAAGAATTAGAAGAGGGAATGTTAGAAGATGAGAAATTGAAGACAATTAAACAGAGACTGTTACAGAGTGATGGCAGTAATTCGAAGTTCGTCGTACATGGGAGCAACTTTTTTATAAGAACCGAAAAGTGATTTCCCAATTCTCACCAATGATTCCAAGGATATTAGAGCTTTTTCATGATAGTCCTCAGGGGGGACGTTGAGGGATTACAAAGACGTATAAGAGATTGGCCGGTGAACTCTTATGGTTTGAAATGAGAGGAGATGTGGAAAAGTATGTGCGAAATTGTTCTGTTTGTCAGAAGAATAAGTATGAGACTCTGTCTCCGGCGGGACTTCTACAAGCACTTTCCATTCCGAGTGATATATGGGAGGATATTTCGATGGATTTGATTGAAAAACTACCAAAGTCTAATGGTTTTGACACAATCATGGTGGTGGTGGATAGACTGAGTAAGTATAGTCATTTTGTGGGTCTTAAGCATCCGTATTCAGCGAATACAGTGGCTAAAAATTTCTTCACAATGTTTTCCGGTTGCATGGTTTGTCTAAATCAATTAATTCTGATAGAGATAAAATATTTGTGAGCACGTTTTGGAAAGAGTTGCAGCGTTTGCAGGGGACAACTCTGAAATTCAGTTATGCCTACCATTCTAAGATGGATGGGCAATCGGAGGTAGTCAATCGCACTCTGAGACGTACTTGAGATGTTTCACTAGGGAGAAGCCGAAGGAGTGGAGTCGATGGTTATATTTGGCCGAATATTGTTATAATTCTACATACTAGTCGGTGATATGTATGAGCCTATTTAAGGCAGTTTATAAAAGAGATCCACCATCCTTGTTACGCGCTGAAAAGGTGAGTTCTGTGGTGTCAGCAGTAGAAGAGTAGATTCGAGAAAGTGATGAAGTTTTAGAGATTTTGAAATCTCATCTCAATCGAGCTCAACAGCTGATGATTCAGATGGCGAATAAAAAAAGAAGAAATGTCGAGTACAAGATCGGAGATAGAGTTTGGTTGAGGATTCAGCGGTACCAACGTCGGTGGTGACCAATGGCGGCCAGAAGCCTTCTTCCAAGTTTGTCGGTCCATTTGAAATCATAAAGAAGATCAGAAAGGTAGCGTACAAATTACTGTTGCTGGAGTCGGCCAAGATTCACCCGGTTTTTCATGTTTCATCGTTAAAACTAGCAAAAGGGGAGATCTTGGATCCGGTTCCTCTGTCGAAAGAATTGCAAACAGAGGGGGAGGATAAAAGAGAACCGAAATCATTGTTAGAAGTTAAATCATCTTTGGGGCATAATCAGTCTAATTGGTTTTGATTAAATGGAAAAGGGTGCCGTCTTTTGAAGCCACGTGGGAACTTTTAACAAAATTAATTAACAGTTTCCACATTTTAACCTTGAGGACAAGGTTTGTTTTTGGAAGTGGAGTAATGATAACCTAGATATTAAGTTTATGTATTCCATGAGAAATAAGATGTAAAGTGAGCTGATGTAAAGTGAGCTGTGAGCTGTGAGCTATCTTGAGCGGTTTAAAAATATAGTTACAGCAGTTAAGAAAATAAAAGAAAAGGAGGAGCAGAATGCATGGAAGTCAGGTTTTTAGGTGTAAAGTCTTGATAGGAGAGGTTAGGACTCTCGAAGAACCATGTTTTGTAAAAATTCTTTTGTCATTTTGAATAAAAGTTGGGAGGTTCTATCAAAATCCTTGCCATACAACCTCCTTTTTTCAAAATCTTGGAAGTTAATGAAGTTTTGATTCCTCCTAATGAACTGACTAGCCCTACAAGGTCGGTGGAAATTTATAACTCACACACATTACCTCGCATGAGATTTGAAAAAGGATGTTCAAAGAAATTGGGTTCTTAAGGGAGTTAGCGTTGGAACTTCTAGAGCAGGAACATCAGTGCAGTTTGTCGAGACTATAAAGGGCCAAGATGTTCATATGTTGTCGAGACTACATTGATGCTCATTTCCAGCTCTTAGATAAGGGTGGAATATCTAGTCACTGAGAAGCTAGATATCTTGATAGTAAACTTTTTGAGCTTTAAGACGAGATTGATGCTCGTTTCCCGCGCTTAGATGAGGGGTTGAATTTAAATGCTCAGAGCGGTTCACTCATGAATATCCACTCAGAGGCCTATATATTTTGCTGCGATAGATCGTCGACTCGATCACATTATAGATATATGTTGGAACCCTACCTTCACTATTGAGCTAAGAGTGGTTTTGGGACATCACACTTCAACCAATCCTAGCACACCTCCCTCTCATTTTTTATGCCAATTCGGCACCAAACAATTATGATTAGCTGTGAAAATTTTCTGTTAAATAAATTTTGTAAACATTTCCATTAAGTCATTTCTATGTTTTGATGATTTTGTTGTCTTTGTTGAACTAGAATTTATATTTTTTGGATTTTGCCTATGCTTGGTTGGGTTTATTTTATCGGTGGTATATCCTTCACTTGATGTGTATCTATATTGGTTGTCTAAAAAGAATATATGTTTGAATTCTGGATAGATTGCCTTAAACATTTTTCAGTGTAGTAAACTCTTTTGCTAGTGACAAAATATAGGGAAAACTCTACCAAAATCTTTAAAAATTTCTAACTCTTACTAATATATTCACACACTAACTGGGGGGGAGTGTAATTTTTTGTTGCATAAATTAAGGTGGAGAGGTTGAGTAAAAATTATTGAGTTATAAATTTGTCATCATAAAAAATGAAGAGATTTTTAGCATTTTAAGAATATTTCTTTTGATTATTTTGACAAATTTACAAGTAGCATACGTATAATTCTAAATATGCTGAAAGTCAATTTTTTTTCTTGATTATAGAATTTTGTAAGCAACCTTGCTTTATTTTTAACGACTAAACCATTTTCACCTAATTTGTTCTTAAATACTCATTTAGTTCCACCGAGAGAATGTTCTTTAGGTCTTCGAACTAGTTTTCAAATTTCTTCTCTCAAATTAGTTTATTTTTTCTTACATGGCCAATCTAATTTTTATCATTTTATTTTTGGATTCTATTTTGGAGATAAAAGCTATATTGGTACCATAATTTTTAAGAGATGAACTAGTCTCAACTCCTAGTGTGGGATCACCTAGTATGTCGACTATGAGATGATTTTTAACATATTTTCAATCATTGTGTAGATGTTCAAGACTTTCTTCAAGTGTATAAATTTCATTTAGAGGATTCTCTAGAGATATACTTGCTCTTGAAGCTTTATCATGTAGCGACCCTTAAACTATTCCTAAAATTTCGCGTACAAATTTTTCTTTTTAAACATTCTCTAGTGAACCCTTTCGTTAAATCGTTAAATTGAAGTATAAATCGTTGAAACATATTTAAAAACCATTTAAAGAAAACATAGGAAAACTGTTGATAAAAGTTAAAACTTAAAAGCAACAGAACACAGGGACAGAAAGGGCATTCTTGTGTTACAAATTATGGGGGCGATCGATCGCCCCACATATAGGCGATCGATCACCCCAGCGATCGATCACCAGCCGATCGATCGCCCCAGCGATCGATCACCAGCCGATCGATCATCCCTTTGGGTGATCGATCGGCACACTCTCTGGATTTTTCCAGAGAGTGGCGACCATTCATACCGATCGATCGCCTCCTTAGGCGATCGGTCGACAACCTCTCTGGAATCCGAAATTCTAGAGAGTTGCCTCTCCCTTTTCTCTTCTTCCCTGCACAATTACACTTCCACTTCTTTCCCATTAAACTTCAACATTACTTACATACAAAACGCATCACAATCATCAACCCAACATTTTAACTATATTCATCACAAAATATACTACACTCACGTAACCTCCTCAACTCATAAACCACTGAACCATCCCCTCGACGCATATTCAAAACGTAATAAAAAATCTCGTGAAAACAAACTGCGTGGAAACATTTGAAAACCAAACAAAAACCCTACGAAATTCAACAATCCAGCAATTCAGTATTATCTAAATGACAGGTTTAACAAAACGTTTTATAAAACATCAAAACATCAATCCGTTAACTATCCAGATCCCAAACAGCCTAAAATGTATCTAACTATACAATTATCCTATCTAATCCACCATCAATCCCAAAATAACCCGAATACCCTCAAAACACTTACTTACATTCCCACGGGTCAAAATGCGCACCGACTGCCCAGCACACTCTCACGGGCCATCATTCTTCAACTGCTCATTCCTCGGGTGGAAGGATCTCGTCCTCACCTGTATCAAAATCACCTACATCATACAGACAACTATGAGCTAAAGGCTCAGTAAGTTTCGTAAATGCAGATGCATGTTGTGCATATGAGGTTCGGAAATCATGCAAATTACTTAACACAACAGATCATTACAGTTAACAGAGATGTCACCGAGATCTCAGCTCGTCAGATGGAGAGGGCACGTCTGGCAGTTGGACAGCCCTTTCCATCTGCCGGGGGAGGGGGGGAACATGCTTACATCCGTAAACAGCTATTTCTGAACCCCCCTTCGCTATGACCAGATAAAAGATTACGTAGATTCGTTTCATTAGTTCATTTCTTTTTTGAAAACACGTGCAGAAATCCGTTTTCATGCTATTTTAAAATACATGAAGCATGGACAGTTAAATGCATAAAATAAACATACAACATATGTACCATCAAGACGATAAAAGCATAACCTATAAAAGAGCTAATTCTAACTACCCAATCAAAGCATTTAAACAAACAATTCACCAATATTCCTCAACACGACTTCGACATACAGTGTAGGCCAATAGGACATAGTAAGTCATGAGAACTTACCTCGTGTCCTTTGAAATTCGAGCTCCGTCCACGAGCGTTGTTCACCTAAGGCAATTCACAACATTCGTCATTTAAAACTGAGTTTACACCATTAAACTTCCAAACTAACGAAACCTTAACTAAGGAAATCTCCTAAAACTCTAAATCAACTCATTGAGGCATTTTATCGAGCAATTAATGCTCGTGAATTTCCAAACCTCCATTAATGGAGTTTCTAAATTCTCCAACAACCCAAAATTTGCATTAATGACCATTAACTCGGCCAACTTCCAATGCTCATTAATACGTTCACCAAAGTCATAAATAGGGCAACCCTATCCATTTCTAACATAACCCGGCTATTTCGCGAAAACCCTAAACGAATAACTGTTTAACTCCGCGTATGTAACGACCCTCACCTGTACCCTAAATTTTTCGTACAAATTTTTCATTTAATACGTACGAACTTTAAATCTTACATTCAAGCGGAAATAAAACTTTTAAAATCGGAGTTGAAATTGTTGATGACGTTTGAAAACTACTTTGAAAATCATCGGAAATAAACTTAAAACCATTAATTAAAATAATTAAAAACTAAAAGAAAACAATAAAAAAAACTTATTATCTACGTTCGGCCAGCGAAACAGACAGAACAGGGGGCGATCGACCGCCCCAAACGGGTGATCGATCGCCCAGTGGCGATCACTCCTGGCGAGCGATCGCCCTTCGGCGATCACACTCATCGCCTAGCGATCGCCACACAGGCGATCGCCAGGAAAGAAGGGGCGATCGATCGCCCCAAGAGGCGATCGATCGCCATGCTCTCTGGAATTTTTTTTCCAGAGAGCACAGCTTCCTCCTTCCTTTCTTTCTTCTTCTCTCCTTCCTCCTTCGTTTCTTTCACGCCCTGCACACCACACTCACACACACAACACACAACCCACACACTCCTCTCCTTTCTCCTTCCTTCATCACACACCATTACATTTCACAAAACACACTTCTACACAAGAACACTATCACACACATACATTGTACACGCTATCAATTACCCGTTCACCGACTCAAAACACATTTAAAATATAACCAGACTTCGTAAAAACGAACCGCGTGGTTCCGTTTAAAAGTTTGACATTCCCCACTGTTTGAAAACATCGAAAACTCTACAAAATTTTATCCAAATCCAAGCATCCTAAAATGTCAACTATACATTTCTCCTATTCTTTATCTATCAAATCCCAAAACATTACCTACGTCCCCACGGGTCAAAATCACGCCCCGACTGCCAGCACACTTCCACGGGCCGTCCTCCTTCAACGTGCTCATACTTCAGGCAGAAGGACGTCTTCCTCACCTGTCTCGAAATCACCTACACCATAGAATTAAACACGTGAGCTAGAGGCTTAGTAAATCTAAGTGAATGCACATGAATGCTAATGCTATGCATGTAGAGTTAATAAATCATGCTTCCTACCTTTTCGCTAATCATTTCATTTCATTTACGTCACCGGGGCTTCTCTCTCACTAGATAGGAACGGCACATCTGGCGATTGGATAGCCCCTCGTATCTAACCGGGGGGAAGACATGCTTCATCCGACAGCCATGTCTGAACCACCACCACCGACGTGACCATCATTACATTCATTACATTTTCGTTTGTTTTGTAAAAACGGCCATAGAAATTCATTTTTCATGCATTTTTGGAAACAATGATGCGTGAACAGATAACATGCCGTGAACGAAACAGAAACGAATAAAAGCATACAAACAATAAACTTAACAATTAACAACCTAACCAATTTTAAAACTAACTACCCGTTCAATTTACCCAAAACACGCAAGCGTCTACAAATTTCCTCGATCAATACAATTCTTATGGTGTAGGCCAAGATGGCCAAACAAGTCACAAAGACTTACCTCGTGTCCTTAGCAAATCAATTTAACTTGATGAATCTCTTTTTGTAATCTGACACCTAAAGCACATCAACTTCAAAATCAATATCTCCATTTATAACAACCACCTTTTGATTACAATTATAACCAGTCCAATATATTCGAAACAAAGCAACTACAATTAAATTCTGAATATTACCAATAGAGGGCTAACACATGCAATTTAACAGTCAATACACAACAACAATACTCCAATTGAAACATCTCACCGCAATTAGTTTTTGAACCAAACATCAACAAGTCCAAGCCATCTAATCCAACAAGAACATAAACATGTGTGGCATTTAAACGAAGTATTTCAAACCAGCACAAGTCAATCAATTGCCTTGAATCACCAAAAACTCAGATTCTAGCTCAAAACATGAACCAATTTCGAAAAATTATAACTTCCTCTACAATTGTCGAAACGGCTTGATTTCAAAGGTCACGGCTTTCTTAAAGTATCTAATTTAACCCACAAAAACAGTTTTGCAAGAAAAAATCGAAAAGATGGTCAAAATGCATCAGAACAGTGACCTGCCCGAAATTTCGCTTTATTATTTTACTTAAACTTTGAAAATTCATAACTTTTCGTATACTCGCCCGAATTCGATGATTCAACATGCTATAGAATCCTTAAAATGTCTAGTTTAACATGGTGGAGTCTAGTTGCTAAAAAACTAACTCAGTTAGCGCCAGAAAATCAAAAACCGAACTGGTTGCTGAAATTTTCCAGTTTTTGCACAATAACTTCAAAAATCCATAACTTAATCAATTCTTAATGAAATCAAGTGGTTCAAGTTGCTATGGACTCCTCTAAGAGTCCCCTATCCACTGATACAAGCCATTTAACAAATTAAAATCAAGAGCTAGGTCAGATCTCAAGAAAATCGAGACTGCTATGTTCTTGTCGATTAACAAAACCGGTTTTTCTATACTTGCATAACTAACTAAGCACCCATCTCCCTATTTCTCAACTCCAATCCATTAAATCACGAAATAACATGATTAAATCTCCAAATATGAAGAAAATCAGAGAAGTGTTCAAAATTTTTGTAGGTTTATAAAACCCATCATAAATTTATCGTTAAGACCATCAATTTCGTAGAACTTAACAATTTCTAACCTAAACGATATATTTCTTCAAAAACCTAACTCAAACCCTAACTAATATCGACCCTAGAAATGGAAAACAAACACGAGGATAATACTCGAAACATACCTAGGGTTTGATGGTAGAAAGGAATGGAAGAGAAAATCGACGATTGGGAGACGAATCGGTGGCCGAGCGTGAGAACGGAGAGGGAGGAGGAAGAATCGCCCAAAATGAAACCCCTCTTTGGTGCCCTACGTGAAAATGAAGAAAAAGAGAGAAGAGGTTTGTGTTTTTGATATTAAAAAAACTGATTTCCATAATTACAAGTTTGCCACTCGTCACAATATTTGCCTATTTCGTCTATTTGCCTATCGATTTGAATTTTCTAAAATCTCCTTATTCCTCGAAATATTCCAATTTATCTCTAGGGTTCTAATAAAACTTTCCGTTTGCAAAACGGACTTAGTTTACTATATTTACTAAAATACCCTTCATATTACGAGAAATATTTAAAACTCGTAAAATCGACGTTATATCTCCAAAAACTCCCTTATTCCTCTAGACACTTAAATTTATTCTAAAAGTTTCAATAAGACTTCCCGCTCACAACGTGGGCTAAATTCACTATATTTACAAAAAATGCCATTATTTAGCAAAAATCTGAAAACCCGAAGAACCGGGTGTTAGAGCGTAAACCGAACATAAACCTTCTAAAACTATAGAATCGTACCTAGGGTCAGGATTGGAGAAGAAAACGTGAGGAAAACTTGTTGATCGGAGGAGTTCTCGTCGCCGGAAGAGGGAAACGCCGCGGGAAGAGAAAAATTGTCTATGAGAAATGCAGAGAAAAATCGTGAAGTGGTGGAGAAGAAAGGCTTTTTGCCTTATTTAATAAAATGACTTGTCAAATGCCACGTTTTTGCCCTTCCTTGATTTTCTATTGTTCCTCCACTTATTTCATTATTTAGCTAACGATTAGGTTTCTCCAAGTTTCCTGCTTTTCCAATAAATCCAATTTATCACTAGGGTTCTATTAAAACTGTCTGTTTCGCCAACAACAGACCTAGTTTACTATTTTTACCACAATGTCTTTATATTACGAGAAACACAAAACTGTAATTTAGCGTTAAAATTCCAAAATTCTGAAGTGTTGCTCCTAAAATCCATTTATGCATTAGGACGTTATAACGCTTTCTGTTACAAAACGGACTAATCTGACATATTTACAAAATGCCATTATTTAGCAAAATCTGAAAACCCGAAGAACCGGGGTGTTAGAGCGTAAACCGAACATAAACCTTCTAAAACTATAGAATCGTACCTAGGGTCAGGATTGGAGAAGAAAACGTGAGGAAAACTTGTTGATCGGAGGAGTTCTCGTCGCCGGAAGAGGGAAACGCCGCGGGAAGAGAAAAATTGTCTATGAGAAATGCAGAGAAAAATCGTGAAGTGGTGGAGAAGAAAGGCTTTTGCCTTATTTAATAAAATTGACTTGTCAAATGACCGTTTTGCCCTTCCTTTGATTTTCTATTTGTTTCTCCACTTATTTCATTATTTAGCTAACGATTAGGTTTCTCCAAGTTTCCTTCTTTTTCCAATAAATCCAATTTATCACTAGGGTTCTATTAAAACTGTCTGTTCGCAAAACAGACCTAGTTTACTATTTTTACCACAATGTCTTTTATATTACGAGAAACACAAAACTCGTAATTTAGCGTTAAAATTCCAAAATTCCTGAATTTCTCCTAAAATCCATATTAATCATTAGGACGTTAATAACGCTTTCTGTTAACAAAACGGACTTAATCTGACATATTTACAAAAATGCCATTATATATTGGAATTACAAAATCTCGTAAAACCGGGTGTTACATTCCATCCACCTTATTTAAAATTTTGTCCTCAAAATTTGATTACACAAATAACTCAGGATACTTAGACATCATATCCTGCTGTCTCTCCCAAGTAGCTTCCTCCACGCCATGATTCCGCCACAGGACTTTTACTAATGGAATTTCCTTATTTCGTAATACCTTGAAGGAGGACTCTAGAATTCGCACTGGCTTTTCCACATAAGTCAGTGTTGACTGTACCTCGATCTCTCTCGCCTCAACGATATGCGACAAATCACGTAGACACTTCTTGAGCTTAGACACGTGAAACATGTTGTGGATACCTTCCATCGATACCGGAAGCTGTAGTCGATATGTCATCTTCCCGATCTTCTTTAAAATAGGGAAGGACCCCACATATCGAGGGCTTAACTTGCCCTTTCTTCCAAATCGCATAATGCCCTTGAACGGAGAAATCTTCAAATATACCTCGTCACCCTCTTCGAACTCCAATTCTCTCCGTCGAGTGTCAGCTTAGCTCTTCTATCGGCTCTGAGCTATCTCGATACGCTGTCTGATAACAGCAATCTTCTCTGCCGTTTGTTGTATAATCTCGGGACCAATGATACTCGCTTCATCAACCTCGTCCCAATATAGTGGAGATCTCCATTTCCTACCATACAACACTTCATACGGAGCTATGCCAATAGTAGCTTGAAAACTATTATTGTATGAGAACTCGACCAGTGACAAATACCTGCTCCACGATCCCTGAAATTCCAACACGCACGCCCTAAGCATATCCTCCAAGATCTAATTTGTTCTCTCTGTCTGTCTATCAGTCTAAGGATGAAATGTCGTGCCGAAATTTAGCTGAGTTCCCATAGCTTTGTACAGACTGTTGACTTAAATGTTGGTTAAGTCTAAATATGTTTTTGATGATGTGTTTGTATGGTTAATATTGTAATTTGATTATGTTTGTTTAGTGAGAATAATGAATTATTCAGTTGATTCAATCTGTTGGAAATGCCCTTGGAAATGGTATTTTATTATTCTAACAATCGAGTTAAGTGTACAGGGCTAAATAATTTATACAGGGCTGAAAAATTGATAAACAAAAACTACACATGCCGATCGCTTGACGTTAAAAGGCTACATTGCTTCTGCCGATGGAATAGTCAAGCTACTCATACCGATGGCGTTTTTGAAGTTGCACATACCGATAATGGTTCAGCACTAATGCTTGTGCCGATAGAGTTCAAGTTGCATCTGCCGATAGCGTCAAGGCGTGCATCTGCCGATGGCGTTTGAAGCTGCATCTGCCGATGGCTTTCAAGCTGCACCTGTCGATGGCTTTCAAGCTGCATCTGCCGATGGCTTTCAAGCTACATCTGCCGATGGCTTTCAAGCTGCACCTGCCGATGGCTTACAAGTTGCATCTGCCGATGGAGTACAAGTTGCATCTGGCGATGGGATTCAAAGCATGCATCTGCCGATTGAATTCAAAGCTTGCTTCTGCCGATGACTTATCATGTCGCATCTACCGATGGCATTTTGAAGATACTCATGCCGATAGCTGTTTTAAAGTTGCTTCTACCGATGATCTTCCGCTAGAATTCAAAATAGCCGCGAAGCTACAGTGACGTCATTTTCAACATTAACTCCAGAACTTTAATGGCGACAACGACTTGCAACTACAGACGGCAACGACTACCTGATCTAGTACGGATGCTTCCCAACGGTAACATTTTCCATTTGAAGAAAGAAGCATTCAATTCTGAGCTAAAAATAAGACAGAGTATTTAAGACGAGGTTAGAGCACGAAGACACAACTTTTTGCGAAAATTCATTGCTGAGCCCTAACTTGAAATTATTCATACTCTGTAATTCTATCTACATCTCTCCTTTCCAAAACTTGAGATTCTGTTTTGAGAGTTTGTAGATTATTGTAATCTGTGATTCAAATCTGAAAACCCTGTAAGGCAGTGGATTGACGCCCGTAAAGTTCAATCCAGGATTGTGTAAGTCTGTGGATCGAAGCCCGTAAAGTTCGATTAGCATTTCTCGTTGAGGAGAAGTAAGGAATCTTCAAGGGGGAGCCTTGGAGCGTGGACGTAGGCAGTTTGGCCGAACCACGTTAAAAACTGTGGTGTTGAATTTTCTCTCACTCTCTTTACTTTATTTGATTGTATGCTATTAGTCTCTAAGCTTTATTCAAGAGAGAAATTGATTTAGAAAATTAAGTTAATTTAAAAAGTCTAATTCACCCCCCCTCCCCTAGACAATACCGATCTTACAATTGGTATCAGAGCAAGGTTTGTCACTGTCTAAGTTTGGGCTTAAACACTCTGTGAAATATATATATCTATAATGGCATTCAACACTAACTTCACACACATAGAAGGTCAAGCTACAAATAGACCTCCTTTCTTTGATGGGAGTGATTATGTTTATTGGAAGGCTAGAATGAAAATATTTGTTCAAGCCATGGACTATGAGACTTGATGTATTATAGAGAATGGCCCTTTTAAGGCCATGAAAACTGTAGATGGGAAAAGTGTCCCTAAGGAGTCTACTGAATTATCTGAGTCCGATAAGAGAAATCTGAGCCTTAATGCCAAGGCGGTAAACACCATGTACTGTGCTATGAATAGAGACGAATTTAATAGAGTACAAGGGTGTGAGAGTGCCCAAGAGATTTGGCACCTATTAGAGGTCACACACGAGGGCACAAATCAAGTGAAAGAGAGTAAATTAAATATGCTCATACACGAATATGAACTATTCTCGATGCCTAAGGATGAGTTTATTTCTTCCATGTTTACAAGATTTACTAACATTGAAAGCTATTGGTAAATCTTATTCTAGTGAAGAACAGGTGAGGAAGATCCTCAAATGTCTTCCAAGAAGCTAGCAGCCAAAGGTGACTGCAATTCAGGAAGCAAAGGATCTCAAAGCTCTAAAGCTAGAGGAACTCATTGGATCTCTCATGACACATGAAATCACAATGAGGTCGAACGAGAAGGAAGATCTTAAGGAAAAAGAGACAACAAAAAGAAAAGATATTGCTATGAAAGCCTCTTCAAGTAAACATGAAGTCTCTGATGATGAAGAAGAAGAAGAAGATGATGAAGACATTGCACTCATCACTAGGAGATTTAGCAAGTTTCTTCGAAGGAAGAAGCTGCAAGGGAGAAGCTTTCCCAAGAATGAAAGGCAACCCAAAGACAAGGAGATTACTTGCTTTGGATGTGGAAAGCCTGGCCACATGAAGGCAGATTGTCCACAGACCAAGAAGAATCCCAAGAAATTTAAGAAGAAGGCTATGAAGGCCACTTGGGATGATAGTGAAGGTGACGCATCCTCTTCAGAAGATGAGGAAGTAGCCAACCTCTGTTTCATGGCTCACGATAATGAGGTTAGCATTTCTTCCTGTGAGAGTGAGCCTGATGATGATGGGGATATGGTTGATGACTTTAACGATTTAGTTAATCAGTTTGGCATGTTAAAGGCTAAATACAATACATTGAAAAAGGAAAATGCAAGTCTAATTGAGAAGCATGCTAAAGAAGTGAACTTGCATGAAAAAGAAATCAGTGAACTTAAGAAGACAAATGAATCTTTGAATAAACTTGTTCTTTGATTCTCAAATGGTAGCAAAAACTTAACATTGCTAATAGGGAATCATAGAGCTACTCATGATAAAGCAGGGTTAGGCTATGATAAGTTCAATAAGAGAAAAGTTTTTAAGAATTTCTTTGTCAAACCGACTACTTGCCATACCTGTAATGAAGTAGGACATAAGTCCTTTGTATGTCCTTTAAAAACAAATAATATGAAAACTGGCAGTAAGTTGCAATGGGTTCTCAAAGGAACGAAAACTAACACTAGGACCCAAAAAGATTTGGGTACCTAAGAAGACTGTTTGATCACTGTTTTGCAGGTTGACTGCTCTCCCGGAAAGAATCAGTGGTACCTTGACAGTGGTTGTTCAAGACATATGACGAGAGACTCAATCAAGTTTGCTAGTGTCAACAAGAAGAAGGACAGTGTTACTTTTGGGGGAAACCAAAAGGGCAAGATTGTTGGCATAGGCAATATAGTTAACAGTATTAATTCTGTTATTGAGAATGTGTTATTAGTTGATAGATTGAAGCATAATTTACTTAGTATTAGCCAGTTATGTGATAAAGGATATAAGGTGATTTTTAAGTCAAATTCCTGCATAATTAAAGATGCTGCAAATGGCAAAATTCTGTTTACTGGCTTTAGGAAAGAAAATATCTATATCATTGACTTAGATAATATTGTTTGTGATAATGAGAAATGTTTTGCTGTTAATTCCTCTAATAATAGCTGGATTTGACATAGGAGATTAGGACATGTAGGAATGGATACCTTAGTTAAGATTACTAAGGATAATTTAGTTAGAGGGATTCCTAAGATATCCTTTGAAAAGGATAAGGTCTGTGAAGCCTGCCAAATGGGTAAGCAGATCAAAAGTTCCTTTGCATCGAAGAATGCAATTTCAACTTCCAAGCCTCTCCAACTTCTCCACGTGGACCTCTTCGGTCCTTCCAATATAGCTAGTCTAGGTGGAAAATTCTATAGTTATGTCATTGTTGACGACTTCTCTAGATTCACCTGGGTATTCTTTCTGAAGTCTAAGGATGAGACTTTTGTTACCTTTTCTAGCTTTAGGAAAAGAGTTCAAAATGAAAAGGAGCTCACCATTGTTGCTATTCGTAGTGATCATGGTGGAGAATTTGAAAATGAGAGATTTGAACTCTTGTGTCTCAAGTATGGAATTGAGCACAATTTCTCCTCTCCTAGAACCCCTCAGCAAAATGGTGTTGTTGAGAGGAAAAATAGGTCTCTCCAAGAGCTTGCCCGAACCATGCTTAATGAAAATTCCCTTTCTAAGTATTTCTGGGCTGAAGCTGTTGCTACTGCTTGTTATGTGCTCAATCAAGTCTCCATAAGACCTATTCTTGAGAAAACTCCATATGAGCTCTGGAGTGGAAAAACACCTTCTGTTAAATACTTTAGAGCCTTTGGTAGTAAATGCTTTATTCTCAACACTAAGGATAACTTAGGAAAATGTTATTCTCTTACTAGTAAAGCATATAGAGTATTCAATAGGAGAACTCTAGTTGTAGAGGAAACAGTTCATATTAACTTTGATGAGTCCCCTCAACCCACAATCAATGTGGATGAGGATGTCACTTTGGAAAATCATTTGGACTCTCTTTCCTTAGAAAAACCCTCAGATTCACTACAAGTAGAAAAATCCTTAGAACCCTCCTCTACTTCCCTAGATATTGTTCCTGTCAAGGATGAAAGTCCTGCTCTTCCAAGAGATTAGAAGTATATAAGAAACCATCCAATAGATGAAGTCTTAGGTAATCCTTCTCTAGGAGTTAAGACTAGATCCTCTCTTAGGAATCTCTGTGCCAATGTAGCATTTATCTCTCAAGTAGAGCCTAAGAAGTTTGAAGAGGCCGAGAATGATAAGTATTGGATTTTAGCTATGCAAGAGGAGCTAAATCAATTTGAAAGGAGCAAGGTATGAGAACTTGTTCCACGGCCTAAGGATCATCCCATTATTGGAACTAAATGGGTTTACAAGAACAAATTATATGAAAATGGAATTGTTGTTAGAAATAAGGCTAAACTTGTTGCTAAAGGTTAAAATTAAGAAGAAGGAATAGATTTTGAGGAAACCTTTGCACCTGTTGCTAGATTAGAATCAATTCGGATGCTCTTAGCCTATGCTTGCTACAAAAATTTCACACTCTTCCAAATGGATGTGAAGAGTGCTTTCTTAAATGGTTATATTCAGGAAGAAGTTTATGTAGAGCAGCCCTTAGGATTTGAAGATTTTGCAACACCCGATTATGTGTATAGACTTAAGAAGGCACTTTATGGACTTAAACAGGCTCCTAGAGCTTGGTATGATAGGTTGAAGAATTTCCTTGAGGAAAGAAATTTCAAAAAGGGAAATTCTGATTCAACTCTATTTACCATGCAAAAGGATAATGACATTCTATTAGTTCATATCTATGTTGATGACATTATTTTTGGATCAACTAATGTCATCATGTGTAATGAGTTTTCCTCCCTCATGCAAAGTGAATTTGAAATGAATATGATGGGGGAGTTAAAATTCTTCTTAGGTTTCCAGATCAGTCAATCTCCTGATGGGATTTTCTTTTGCCAAGAAAAATACATCAAGGAGCTCTTAAAGAAATTTGGTTTAGATTCTGTCAAATCTTCTAGAACTCCCATGAGTACCACAACAAAATTAGACAAAGATGAAAATGGAATAAATGTGGACATAAAGAAATATCGTGGTATGATTGGATCTTTGCTTTATCTGACTGCAAGTAGGCCAGATATTCTTTTTAGTGTTTGTTTGTGTGCTAGATTTCAAGCTGCCCCTAAGGAGTCTCATTTATTTGCTGTAAAAAAGATTTTCAAATATTTGAGTGGGACTTATGATTTAGGTCTATGGTATCCAAAGGGCACCTCTTTTGATCTGATTGGATATTCAGATTCTGATTATGCAGGTAGTCTAGTTGATAGGAAAAGCACTAGTGACACCTGTCAGTTCTTAGGTGAATATTTAGTCTCCTGGTATTCTAAGAAACAGAATTCTGTTGCATTATCAACTGCTGAGAGTGAATATATTGCTGCTGGCAGTTGCTGTGCACAAATGCTCTGGATGAAACAAACTCTAGAAGACTATAATCTGTTCTATGATAGGATTCCTATTCGGTGTGACAACACCAGTGCTATCAACATTTCTAAGAATCCAATTCAGCATTCTAGAACTAAGTATATTGAGGTCAGATATCACTTTATAAGAGATCATGTTCAAAAAGGTGATATTTCCTTAGAATTTGTTAATTCTGTTGATCAATTAGCTGATATCTTTACCAAGCCTTTAGATGAAAAGACCTTCAATAATATTAGAATAAGGCTAGGTCTCATTCGGTTTGAGAAAAACTAAGGTTATTTCTTTGTTGGTGAATCTTGTGTAATAGAGCTGTTTTTAGCTGTAAGGGCATCGGTAGATGCAGTGTTTTCCAATAGGAATCGGAAGATGCATTTCTATCGGTAGGAATCGAAAGATGTATTCTTTATCTGCCGACACGTGTAACCCATCGGGTTAATCGGTTTTACACATGTGTCTTCATCTCATCGGGCGATGCCCTATTCTCTTTTAAACTCTGTTTCTTCTCAAAGACGCTTCACATTTCGCGCTCTTTCTGAAAACCCCTGCTCTACCAGTTCTCTCTCTCTCGAGTCCTATTCCTCCAATGGATTTTCTAGGTTCATCTTCTCGTGCTGCTAAGGAACCTGCCAAGAAAAATGCCAAAGTATCAGCTCGTCCTCCACGAGAGATTCCTCGTGCCAAAGAGTGGTCATCTCTCTTCTTTCTCTCTAAGGCTGCTGAGTTAAGGTACCATGACGACTATAGGTACAAAACTTTAATCCCCAGTCGAGGGATTTACTTTGATGACTTAGCAGGAATGGATATTATAGAACCTTTGAAGGATCTTGGGTTGTTAGGATTATTTGAAGTAGAATCGTACTATTACCCAGAGGCAATCAGAATGTTCTATGCTAATATGAGTTTTACTTCTGATTTCTCTATTATTAAGAGCTATGTGTATAGCAAGCATATTGAGATTACTCCTCAATTTATTAATGCCCTTTTGGAGTGCTCCCATTTAGATAGCCGCCCTTTCCAGTACATGACTGGCTCTGAACCCCCTTTCTTTGGTACATCTGAGGGTCTAAGTTTTCTTCAGCTTATAGTTCTTGACCCAAACCATACCCCAGATCCTCTTAAAGGCAAACACCTGACTGCCAAAGCCAGGTTGTTTCATCAGATGATAGGATACAATATTATCCCTAAGGGTGGTCACCATGATGAGGTGAGTGCAATGGAGCTTTTTGTTCTGTTTGCACTGTACCAAAAGCCCCCTTCAATCTTGGATATGTTGTGGTTCGAAGGATGATTCAGGCTGTGACATCCAGAGCTACCTCCTTTCCTTATAATTTGCTTCTCATGAAGATTTTTATGCATCTTGAGGTTGTCTTTCTAGAGGATGAAGACCCCTTCCGTCTTCAGCCCACAAGTTTCTATTCCAAAACCACTTTGACCAAAATGGGAATAAAAAGAACCAGAACTGGGGAGCTTGTTGTGAATGCTCCTAAGAGAAATACTGCTAAGGCAGCAGTTGCCAAAAAGGGAAAGAGAAAACTTAGCCTGCTAGAGGAGTCCACTGCTGAAGGAGGGGATGACTTTGAGATACCAGCATTTAATAATTCCCCTTCTCAATCTCAGGCTTCTAGCTTCCAACCTCCTCTTGTGCGAAGGCGTCCAGCCCCTTTCTCACTGGCACTTATTTCAGAGGAAATCTCTACTCCCTCCTCTGTGCCCCTACCTCTTCTAGAGAATCCTCCATCTCCTCCACCTGCACTTCCTTTGCCGGTTCTGCTTCCTCCAGCTCCTCCCTCTCCAGTCCAACAGACTATGTCTCCTCCATCACCAGTCCAACCACCTCCTACAGTCCAATTACCTTCTCCAAGTCCAACTGCTTCTCAAGTCCCAATCCCTTCACCCCCTTCACCTGCACTTTTGATGCCTTCACTACCTGCCCTTCCACCTATCCCCCTCACTCCTCAAGTACCAGTATTCTCACCCCTTCCCTCAGTACCACCTGCCACTCCTATAACTTATCAGAGGAGATTTTCGATGAGTGAGACTCAGTATAATGAGCTGAAGGTCTCTATTGCCCGCATCGAGTCAGCTCTCAGTTCCATTGAAAGTAGGATTGAACAGTCTCTTGATTTCAAGCTAGCCAAGAATCAAAAAGACATCCGCACAGATTTAGATACCGGTCTTGGTTTGTTGTCTCAAAAACTGGATGCTGATAGGCGCATGGTTGTCAGGAAACTTGAGTCACTCAAATCCTCAATTGACAATCTGCATCCCGAACTAGAACCTGAACCATCTAGCTCCGTCAGTGTTCCAGAGGCCTGCTTTGAAGACTAGTTTCTTCCTCTTTCCAGGCCTGCAGTTACTGAAGATGTGCGCTTCATGTCACTTGATCTTCAGGAGGCTGAATTTGCTTTCTCTCCTCCTGATGTGTCTACTACTGGTCTTTCTGTCAAGCCTTCTCCATGTATGGACATGGTGGTGTATCAAGGTCCCTCTACCTCTGTTGCTCCTCAGCCAGAGCCTACTCCATGTCAGGATTTAGTGCTTTATCAACCATCTATCCCTCTTGATATTCATTCTCTTCGTGCCCTTGTAGATGCATATTTTCATTCAAACCTTGAAGTACCTGCTTGGATTAGCCAAGCTTTCTGGAATCATTTTGTCTCTTTTTTTAAATAGATGTTTTTTTGTTTGTAAACAATTGGTACACAATTTTATTAATTTCTACTTACATTTTGCTGATGTTTCTACTCTGTGTGCTGCATGCCTTGGTTATGTTTCTCTCTCTGTTTGTTTTTTATAATGTCAAGGGGGAGAATGGTATAAATAAATATATTTGATCTATGCTTTGTTCCATTACTATATTTTGGAAATCTTAAAATCTGGATATATGCATATTTTTGGAACTCTGGTATGCTCCCTGTTTGTTTTTTGGAATATATGCATTTGCTATGGGGGAGCTAGAATTATGGGGGAGAGTAGTGGTTAATCAAATTTTATACTCATAATTTGTCATCATCAAAAAGGGAGAGATTGTTGACTTAAATGTTGGTTAAGTCTAAATATGTTTTTGATGATGTGTTTGTATGGTTAATATTGTAATTTGATTATGTTTGTTTAGTGAGAATAATGAATTATTCAGTTGATTCAATCTGTTGGAAATGCCCTTGAAAAGGGTATTTTATTATTCTAACAATCGAGTTAAGTGTACAGGGCTAAATAGTTTATACAGGGCTGAAAAATTGATAAACAAAGACTACATGCCGATCGCTTGACGTCAAAAGGCTACATTGCTTCTGCCGATGTAATAGTCAAACTACTCATACCGATGGCGTTTTTGAAGTTGCACATACCGATAATGGTTCAGCGCTAATGCTTGTGCCGATAGAGTTCAAGTTGCATCTGCCGATAGCGTCAAGGCGTGCATCTGCCGATGGCGTTTGAAGCTGCATCTGCCAATGGCTTTCAAGCTGCACCTGCCGATGGCTTTCAAGCTACACCTACCGATGGCTTTCAAGCTGCACCTGCCGATGGCTTACAAGTTGCATCTGTCGATGGAGTACAAGTTGCATCTGCCAATGGATTTCAAAGCATGCATCTGCCGATTGAATTCAAAGCTTGCTTTTGCCGATGACTTATCATGTCGCATCTACCGATGGCATTTTGAAGATACTCATGCCGATAGCTGTTTTAAAGCTGCTTCTACCGATGATCTTCCGCTAGAATTCAAAATAGCCACGAAGCTATAGTGACGTCGTTTTCAGCATTGACTCCAGAACTTTAATGGCGACGACGACTTGCAACTACAGACGGCAACGGCTACCTGATCTAGTACGGATGCTTCCCAACGGTAACATTTTCCATTTGAAGAAAGAAGCATTCAATTCTGAGCTAAAAATAAGACAGAGTATTTAAGCCGAGGTTAGAGCACGAAGACACAACTTTTTGCGAAAATTCATTGCTGAGGCCTAACTTGAAATTATTCATACTCTGTAATTCTATCTACATATCTCCTTTCCAAAACTTGAGATTCTGTTTTGAGAGTTTGTAGATTATTGTAATCTGTGATTCAAATCTGAAAACCCTGTAAGGCAGTGGATTGACGCCCGTAAAGTTCAATCCAGGATTGTGTAAGGCTGTGGATCGAAGCCCGTAAAGTTCGATCAGCATTTCTCGTTGTGGAGAAGTAAGGAATCTTCAAGGGGGAGCCTTTGAGCGTGGACGTAGGCAGTTTGGCCGAACCACGTTAAAATATGTGGTGTAAAATTTTCTCTCACTCTCTTTACTTTATTTGATTGTATGCTATTAGTCTCTAAGCTTTATTCAATAGAGAAATTGATTTAGAAAATTAAGTTCATTTAAAAAGTCTAATTCACCCCCCCTAGACAATACCGATCCTACACAGACTCTTCCAGAACTTCGAAGTAAATCTCGGATCTCGGTCTGAGACTATCGAAACTGGTACCCCTGCAGCCTGACAATCTCCTGCACATAAAGCTTGGCAAGCTGATCCATAGAATAGGTCATCTTTACTGATAGAAAGTGGGCCGACTTTGTCAATCGGTCCACAATAACCGATACGCCATCATGTCCTTTCGTTGTCCTCGGGAGTCCCACTATAAAGTCCATGGAGATCTGCTCCCATTTCCACTCCGGAATCGGCAGTGGTTGTAATGTTCCAACCGGCCTTTAGTGTTTCGCCTTAACCTATTGGCAAACCAAACAGGTTTTCATATACCTGGCAATCTCTCTCTTCATGTTCGGCCACCAGAAATGTTGCTTTAAGTCTCTATATATTTTTGTGCTTCCTGGATTTACGGAGTAAGCCGATGAATGTGCCTCAGTCAAAATCTCTTTCTTCAATTCCTCGTCGTTAGGCACGTACCACCTGTGCCTGAATTTTAAGATACCATCCTCTGACACGTTGAAATCAGATGAATCCTCAGGCGTCATGCTCAACCGAAGCTCCTCACACTCCAAATATTTCTATTGAGCTTCACGTATCTTGTCCAGAATAGTCGGCCTGAGAGAAATGTTCGTGAGCATAGTGGACAACTCAACCACAATCTCTACATCGAACCTCTCAATCTCAGACCTTAACATTACCGACATTGCTGCAAGTGAAGGCTGACTTGCAGTAGGCATTCTGCTCAAAGCATCTGTGACTTTGTTCGCCTTTCCTGGGTGGTACTTGATTTCAAACTCATAGTCTTTAACAAATTCCAGCCACCTTCGCTATCTCATATTCAGCTCTTTCTGCATAAACAAATATTTCAGGCTCTTGTGGTCTGAAAATATCTCGCACTGCTGCCCATATAAATAGTGTCTCCAGATTTTCAGTGTGAAGACCACAGCTGCTAATTCCAGGTCGTGTGTAGGATAATTCTGCTCATATGGCTTCAACTACCGAGAAGCATAAGCAATCACTCTCGCTTCTTGCATGAATACGCACCCGAGCTCAACTCCAGACACATCGCAATAAATGCTGAACTTGTCACCTTCAACGGGCAGTGTCAGAACTGGAGCTGTAGTCAATTTTTGTTTCAACTCCATAAAACTCTTATCGCAGGCAGCAGTTGTAACGCCCCGAGTTGTCTGAACCCGGTTTGCAACACATAATACTAAATCGAACTATGACTTTCTGAGAAAATTTTTAAATTTCATTCAACGATCAAGACTTGACCCTTAAAACATTAAAACTTACAGCGGAAACATTTGTATGAACGACATTTATTAAATAGTTAAAGTATTGAAGACAGTTGGTTGAAAAAGAAAAGAAAATATAACACATCTACCGCTGAATAGTTCCAGCGGTAGAAATAGAGACAAAAGAGTCTCGGCGGTAGAAGCCGTATAAATTACATCTTCCACTCACAAAAAGACAACGTTTTACACTCGCATCCACCACTCACAAAACGACAAATCTCCTATTCACTTCTACCGCTCACAAACGACAAACATTCTCAGCTCACATCTACCGATAGAACAAGCTGCGTCTTCCGATCAATAGACGACAAAAATCCTCAATTCACATCTACCGATCGCAAAACGACAAATTTCTTCCTACATCTTCTGATAGATATAATACTCGACATCACCCGGTCACAAAACGACAAATTCTAATACTCACATACACCGATGGACTACATCCATCGATAGACAAAACTCTCGACTTCTACCGATGGAATAAATCCACTGATGGACAAAACTCTCGACTTCTACCGATGGACTACATCCACCGACAGATATTACACTCAACATCTACAGATAGACATCATCTACCGATAGATCAAAAATACTCAATATCTACCGATAGACGTCATCTACCGATAGATCAGAAACACTCAACAAAAATAGCATAGTAACAATTTCACTCTAAACAAAGAAAACTCCGACTACCAAAAGAACTTGAGCATTTTACTAAAAATTGTTCAAAACTACTTAAATCCGTGCATTACTCAGAAAATTTGGTAAAAACCTCTATTTAAGCCAACAGAGTATCATTATCAGAAAAGTCTCAAATTGTATTCAAAAACATTAAAACTACCACTGTCATAAAAACTCTCAACATACTTAAATTGAATCATGGTTCACTAAACCTTCTCATCTACTGCCACCAGTTAAACCGCCCCATCAGTTGCCAGATCGATGCATGAATGCACCCCTCCAACCTGCCTAGTTCTCAGCAAACTCAGAGAACACACCTGCTGTCACTTCTTCACCTACATCACAAAACTCATCTATTAGCCTAATGCTAAGTAAGTAAAGCAGTAATGAAATAGAATGCTGAAACATAAATTCCTAGACATGCAGTTTCTACTTTCTCATCTCAGTTGCATATGCATTCGTTTCTGGACTGATCCCCCTGTGAAATTGGGAGTTGAATCACTTCTCCCAAAGTCATACATCCTCTCTCTCGATTAAGGGGCGGATTAGTTCCCTTAATAACTGTTCAGATCCTCCTGTGAAATTGGGAGTTGGATCACTTCTCCTAAAGTTATAAATCCCTTCATAAGTTAAGGGGCGGATTAGTTCCCTTATTAGTTTATCTGTTACAGTCTATTCATTCATTGCCATGCCATTTCATGTAAATTCATTTTCGCATACTTTCAAAATATGATGCATGACATACAAACACATTCATGCATACGTAATCCTACTGTTTTGTGATGTAGGCCCGAAGGCACAAGCATACTTCACTTACCTGGTCTCCTGGAAAATATTGGGTAGAAGACTACCTCGGGAGCTTACTCAAACCTAAAGTCATAGACAGAACATACATTAGACTTTCTCTAAACTCCATTCTAAACAGCTAGAATTCTAGAGACACTAGTTTGGAAGCTTAGTTCATTGAGCATTCCCGATTCACCCCGAAACCCGAAACTAACTCTCACTCACAACATTCACGAACACTCCCCTACAATCACTCTTTTATCTAATCACTAAAACAGCAAGTAAAAAAAAATGAAACAAAACTCACCTAGAGTAGAGAAAATCATAGAGGAAAATGTCGAAGGAAGTCTGCTGAGCTGAGCTGAAAAATCAAACGAAGGGAAATGGAAATAGGGTGGCGGCTACTGTGCATTAAACGCAGAACATCTTCCATTAAATAGGTTGTCCACTTTATATCTCAATTTACCATTATGCCCTCGTCTAGTCACTCATTAGCCTAATCACTAATTTCTCCCAATTTCATTAATAAAATAATCATTACTAGTTAATAAAATAAGTCTGCTCAATGAAACCGAGTGTTACAGTCTACCCTCCTTAAAAAGAATTTTGTCCTCAAAATTCAATATCTAAATAATTCTAGATATTGGTCCATCATGTCTTGCTGGCGCTCCCAAGTTGTCTCCTCTATGTTCTGGTTATGCCATAAGACTTTCACCAGTGGAACTTCTTTGTTGCGCAACACTTTCACGGCATGGTCTAAGATCCTTACTGGTTTCTCCTCATAAGCAAGAGTATGATGAACTTCAATACTCTGCTATTCCACAATCTGAGATGGATCTCATACACACTTCTTAAGCATAGAGACGTGGAACACATTGTGAATTCCTTCCATAGAGGCTTACAATTGTAACTGATAAGCTGATTTCCCAATCCTTTTCAAGATTGAGAATGGTCCAATAAATCTGGGGTTCAGTTTGCCTCTCTTCCCAAATCTCATAACTCCTTTGAATGGTGATACCTTAAGAAAAACTTTATCACCTACTTCAAACTCTAATTCTCTGCGTCTTCTGTCGGCATAGCTTTTCTGTTGGCTTTGAGCTGTTAAGATCCTCTGTCGGATGAGGGCAATCTTCTCCACGGTCTCTTGCACAAAGTCAGGACCAATCAAATGTGCTTCTCGAACTTCATCCAAATACAAGGGAGATCTGCATTTACGTCCATACAATGCTTCATACGGTGCCATACCAATAGTTGCCTGAAAACTGTTATTATAAGAAAACTTCACCAATGATAAATATTTACTCCAAGATTGTAACACCCGGTTTCAATATAAATCAAAATAAGTTATTAAACGGAGGTATATAATCTTATGGTTTAAAATTGAGTGAAATGTTGATTAGGTTATTAAGTGACTAGGCAGGGGCAAGATGGTAATTGCGAATTTATATTGTGGATAACGTATTTAAGGAAAGGTTTAGTGAGGTTTAGCCGCCACTATTTTATTACTCTTACCTCTCAGCTCGGCGGACATCCTCTAGGCGATTCCCCTCCGATTTTCCCCAACCAAGGTGAGTTTTGATTAAATTACTTGCTGTTCTAGTGCTTAGGTAGCTGAAGGATTGCAATGTATGTGTTTTCGAAAGGCTGCGAGTGAGAGATTTGGGTTTGGGGTTTATTGATGTATCTGGAATGTTTAATCGGTAGAGCCCCAAACCGGCTTCCTTAGACTTCAGGGTAGTTAGATAAAGTCTAGTGGAGATCTAATCTATAATCTGTCGATGGTTCTAGGTGAGCAGATTTCTGGAGTAGCCTATAGCCGAGCGATTTCCAGGAGACCAGGTAAGTAAAGTATTGTGTGTGCCCTCGGGCCTACATCACAAAACAATAGGTTTTTGCATGTTTGAGTACTTTCTGTATGTCATGCATCATAAATTTGAAAGAAAACGAAAATGAATTTTCATGTATCATGTGGAGAGGCAAGTTCAGATTGACGGGCATTGGCGGTTAAGGGAACTAATCCACCCCTTAACTGATGAAGATGATTTATAACATTGGGAGAACTGATCCCACTCCCAAGGGAATTGAGGGATCTGAACAGTTATTAAGGGACCTCATCCGCCCCTTAATTAATGAAGAGGATGTAGACATTGGGAGAACTGATCCCACTCCCAAAGGAATCATGGGATCTGATCAGTAAACAAATGAAGTACAACCGAGATGAGAAAGTAGAAACTGCATATTTAGGATTTTGTTTCAGCATATCATTTCATTATTGCTTTACTTACTTAGCATTAGGCTAATAGATGAGTTTTGTGATGTAGGTGTTGAGGATACCACAGGTGAATTTCCTGAGTACACAGACGATTAGGTGTGGTTGGAGGAGCACATCCATGTCTCGGCTTGGTAAACTGATGAGGCGGGCTAGTTGGTGTCAGCAGGTGTTGAGGTTTAGTTGATAATGATCTAGTCTGAGTAGGTCGAGTTTTCATGACAGTAGAGATTTTAGCATTTCGAATACAATTTGAATATTATTGATTCTAGTAACCTGTTGAGTTTTAAGTGTTGGTTTTACTGGATTTGATTAATGAAATGGTTTGAATCGTTTTTGAAAGGTCTTGGAGAGGCAAGAAAATTTCTTTCTGTAGTTAGAGTTGTGTCTGTCTTCTATCGGAATGTGATTTTAATAAAGCTATCAGATGATGAGCGAGTGTTTTAGTCGTCCGGTGATGTCGAGCTTTTGCTCGTCAGATGATAAGGGTTAAGTCATTCGGATGAGGAGATCATCCGGCTGACGTCACCGGTAGATATAGAGGAAGTCGTTCGGATGAGGAGATCATCCGGCTGACATCACAGGTGGATGTCCCCCTGGTTTAGACTGACCGATGACCAAAATTTATGTTTTGTCGTTTAGTGACCGGTGGATGTCCCTGTTAGACTGACCGGATGACCAACTTTATGTTTTGTCGTTTAGTGACCAGTGGATGTCCCTGTTAGACTGACCGGATGACCAAATTTTATGTTTTGTCGTTTAGTGACCGGTGGATGTCCCTGTTAGACTAACGGATGACCAAATTAAATTTTATGTTTTGTCGTTTAGTGACCGGTGGATGTCCCTGTTAGACTGACCGGATGACCAAATTTTATGTTTTGTCGTTTAGTGACCGGTGGATGTCCCTGTTAGACTGACCGGATGACCAAATTTTATGTTTTGTCGTTTAGTGACCGGTGGATGTCCCTGTTAGACTGACCGGATGACCAAATTTTATGTTTTGTCGTTTAGTGACCGGTGGATGTCCCTGTTAGACTGACCGGATGACCAAATTTTATGTTTTGTCGTTTAGTGACCGGTGGATGTCCCTGTTAGACTGACCGGATGACCAAATTTTATGTTTTGTCGTTTAGTGACCGGTGGATGTCCCTGTTAGACTGACCGGATGACCAAATTTTATGTTTTGTCGTTTAGTGACCGGTGGATGTCCCTGTTAGACTGACCGGATGACCAAATTTTATGTTTTGTCGTTTAGTGACCGGTGGATGTCCCTGTTAGACTGACCGGATGACCAAATTTTATGTTTTGTCGTTTAGTGACCGGTGGATGTCCCTGTTAGACTGACCGGATGACCAAATTTTATGTTTTGTCGTTTAGTGACCGGTGGATGTCCCTGTTAGACTGACCGGATGACCAAATTTTATGTTTTGTCGTTTAGTGACCGGTGGATGTCCCTGTTAGACTGACCGGATGACCAAATTTTATGTTTTGTCGTTTAGTGACCGGTGGATGTCCCTGTTAGACTGACCGGATGACCAAATTTTATGTTTTGTCGTTTAGTGACCGGTGGATGTCCCTGTTAGACTGACCGGATGACCAAATTTTATGTTTTGTCGTTTAGTGACCGGTGGATGTCCCTGTTAGACTGACCGGATGACCAAATTTTATGTTTTGTCGTTTAGTGACCGGTGGATGTCCCTGTTAGACTGACCGGATGACCAAATTTTATGTTTTGTCGTTTAGTGACCGGTGGATGTCCCTGTTAGACTAACCGGATGACCAAATTTTATGTTTTGTCGTTTAGTGACCGGTGGATGTCCCTGTTAGACTGACCGGATGATCAAATTTTATGTTTTGTCGTTTAGCGACCGGATGAAGTCTTCAAATAGCCTTCCCCCTTCGTTGACCTTGTTCAGCGGACGACGAGTTTGACTTTTCCAACCTTCAAAGTATTTTCACGGGTTAAACCTTTGCTTCTTAATCGATTGTTTCTCAACATTTCCAACGTTTTTTTATATGGTTTTTGGTTAGTTTTATTTTTGTTTAAACGATTTCTGCTGTAAGTTTACATGTTTTATCAAATGTCCAAATTTTGAATTTTTGTACGAAGTTTTAAATTTGGTCCAAGTTTTCTTAGTAATATTAGGGTTATGAGTAACAAACCGGGTTCAGTAAACTCGGGGTGTTACAAAGATCTTGAAAATCTAATATGCATGCACGGAGCATAACTTTGATTCTTTTTTGAAACTATTTCATTTCACCAAAAGATTTATTACCATTTGTTTTCATAGCAAATGGTCCGACAAATAAGTTTTTGTAAGTTTTCTTCTTTTTGTTTGGTTTCATAACCTAAATCAATTTTTCAAATGTGCTTACCGTATAATATATTTAAATTCTATTTATACATATAAGCAAAGTAATATGCAAATCCTCATCCTTGCTTTTCAAGCTTTTAACCTCATTCTCCAAAGATATAACAATACCAGCATGTTTCTTCGACAATTCACCATTTTTCTCTTTCAAAAATTTATATTTCGACTTAATTATATTACATTGTTCATGAAATTCTTCACAAGTCTCTAGCAATTCACTTTGATTGCAATTATCTTTCAAGTAACTAAAGGATTTGCATACTTTGTTTTCTTTAGACATGAAACACATGTTGGTCACTTTTTTTTTCTTTGGACGATGTATCTTCATCACTATCGTCCCACATGACCTCCATTGCCTTCTTGTTGAAGGATCTTATAACATTTTTGACTTGAAGACACTCAGTCTTGAAGTGCTACAACTTTCTACTTTCAAAACATGTTTTTCTTTTGGGACGATCTCCCCTAGACATACATTTTTCTTTCAACTTTCTTCGTTAAAGGAATTTTTTAAACTTTCTAGTGATGAACACTAGCTCCTCAACTTCTTCCCCTTTGAGGATGCTTTAAGAGTGTGATAGCCTTCCTCTTGAACACTTTTCTTTTAGCTATTCATGTTCATTGGCCTAAAACGTGATCTCATGAGTCATTAGACATCTTATTTGTTCTTCCATTTTTAACACCTTGAAGTCATGTGATTCTTGAATCCGTTATCTTGGGTTGCCACAATCTTGAAAGATATCTAAGAATTTTCTTACCAACTCTTGATTGAGATAAGTCCTATCAAGAGCCTTGAAACTGCTAGTAACACACTAGTGAAATGTGTATGTATTTAGCTAATGGTTTTATAATTTTTCATTGAAAACAACTCTTATTCGGGCATAAAGCAAACTTAATTTATCTTTTTTAACTTAATTTGTTCCCTCATGCGTGACTTCAAGTCAGTAACAAATCTCAAATGCATTATCATAACTTTAGACTCTATTAAATTCATCCATATTTAATGTACAATATAAGGTGTTCATTGACTTAATATTTAACCGCAATTTTTGTTTATCATTATCACCATACTCAAAAGGTAATTTATGAATATTCCCATCATTTTCTATCTTAATAGGGATATAGGGTCCGTTTCAATAATATGCCAAAGATCATAGTCAGTAGATTGTTGTGTAGATTGCACGTAATGTTTCATGGGTTTGATTTTTGAATGCAAATGTTTTGTTTGTTTCTAATTTGTTTGGTTTTTAATGAAATGAATCCTTGGTTTTTGGATTTAAAGAAGCTGCAACAATTGTGAAACACAAAATTATTTAGTATAAGTTCATTTTTGGTCATTTTTGTTGGGAATAATGTGCCCAACAAGCAAATGTTATGAACATTTTTATTGCTGTAATTAATAAATAAATTTTATGATTAATTTTTATGTTTGCATTATTCGATATGCTTTATAAATTCAAAGAAAAATCCTTGATTATTTATGCAATTTTAAATTTACATATATGCTGATATATGTGGGATTAAATTTAAAAAGAAATAATCACATTAGTCCATGACTTATATTTGAAGTAAAGGATCTTCAAATTAATAAAGCCATAAATACAGTTCACTTCGTTGAGAACGTGTAGTCATATCCCGACTATATATGTAGTGACATAAAGTGATTGTATTTTATATAATATGATTATATAGGACTGGACCAGATGAAATTATATTGTTCTTATAATATCCGTTAAATTAAGAACAATTAATTTTATCATAATGATGGTCATATATGTATGACCTTAATTCATTGTATTTAGTAGACTCCTATTTCATTTTAATTTATTCTTTGATTTACTCGATACAGTTTTGTATGAGTTGCATTACATAAATCTTGTATTTTGGGAATAAATTAAATGAGTAGCTGGGAATGCTAACATTGATACAATGAAATCCATAATACAAGATTCCCTTGTTTGTTAGTTCAGGGATTGAATAATTAGCGCGCAAATTCATAACTGTTATGAATTAATTATTCAATCAAGAACTAATGGTAGTCAAGGATAAAGATGTAATATGAGAGGTTAACGGATTTTATACCTAGCTCTATTACGAATCTTAATGGAGGATTAATACATATGTAATGACTATATCAATGGACATTACTTTGAGTAAATATACTTTATAGTTCTAAGAGTGCAACTCTAGGTATTTAGTGGAATTACTCTAGAGTTAATAATTGTGTTATTTAATATAAAGAGTTTATATTAATTAACAAATATTATTGGAGCTTAGGACTATAGGTTCATCGGTCCCTCTGTCATCTTATATCACTATTTAATTTCCATGTTATAAGAATAAATATATAAATGATTAATTATGATTAATCATTTATAGACACTCTGATAAATATTTTGTAATTCAAAATATATAAATAGTTTTTATATTTTGAATTCAAAATAAAATATCTCATTAGATGAGATTGTTTTAAAAGATTTGAATTAGATTTGAAGAATCTTATCAGATGAGATTTGATCTTCAAATTTAAATTAGTTATTTAACAAACTATCAAATCAGATTTTTTGAAGTTTGAATAAAAGTAGATCTGGAAAATCTGATTAGATTAGATTTGATCTACGATTGACTTATAGTTTGTTTAATATTTAAAAGTAGATCTGAATAATCTCATAAGATGAGATTATCTTGAAAAGTAGTTTTCATAAATATATTCTAAAAACTGTTTTTAAATTATATGATTAATTGATAAATTGATTTATTAGATAAATCAACTGCTAATCAAATTAGATTTGATTAGATATGATTTATTATTTAAAAATTAATTTTTATTAAAATAAATCTAAAAAATTAATTTTAAAACAGATCTATAAAATTTGTCAAATGTGATTTCATAGGGAGGACAACGAACGACTGAAAAACAAATCCCTAGAGAGAAAAGGTGTAACCTTTCCGTATTCGATTTTAGAAAAATGTTTTCTAAGATCGAAGAGAGACGTCTCATGTGTTGAGAACACGTCTCTCTAGAAATATAAGAGTGTATTGTTCTTGTAAGAGAGACGCTCACACGTCAGGAGATTTAAGTGTAAAGATCTTCAGAGAAGACTCGACGGTTTCAAAGTCTTCGGAAAAATACTTGATCCTGAGTTAAAGCTGTTAAGATCAGACGGGAGTACCTAAGTAAAAGCGTTGCTCCATAAAGGTATATTCTTTTATTATTTCCCAATCTAAATTCTAATAATTTTTCTCAATGTAAATTGTTTACATTTTGAAAAATTACATATTTCTCAAAAATAATTTCTTTTAGACTAACGATCCAATTTATGGTTTTTTGATGATTTTAAAATAGTTTTAAAGTCACAGGGTAACGCATGTCACTATTATTATGAATAATAGTGAATTCCGCCATGCGTAGGGACCTTGAAAACCAACAATTTTGTGGTTTTGACATTGGACAGTCGAGTTTCTTTAGGGACGAGTGATGACCAAATTCGCCTGACAAAAAGTGGCCACTCAGGCTTTCGTCACCATTAATCTTAACTAAGCATATGGCCATTATCCAACTGGTACCATTATTGGTCTGAATCTTCCATCTCCCTTGTCAATAGGCATATCTCAGAGGTGTTCTTTCTTCTCTTCTCTTGTTGGTCAGACGAGTTGCAAGACACTGTCGTCAACTTATACTCTTTCCTCCCACATATTCAATTTTTATCATATTTAAAAAATGGATTATTAGTGTGGATTAAACTAATTATTTTTAATTTGAAATAGTTTATAAATTTATATGTTAAAACTAATTTGAACACCAAAATATGAGATTAATTTGAAACACCTCATAAATTAAAAATCTTAACAATTAAAACCTTAAAGTATTCAAAATGTAACAAATCAAACCATGGCGAAGTCAATCACCCCCGTTCTTTACAGCACTGCGATTCATGTTTAGTTAGTACATTTACTCTATGTTTGTTAATTGAACTGTTGTCGGGCCACCAAGTCGTGCTATATTTTTTTGTAATTCTACAGGGATGCTCTTTCCAGTCCTTTCTATGGAAAAGAATTCTTAATTATAGTTTGAGATAAGTTTATTAATTATGCAAGAAAAGATAGTGGATAAAGTCCAGAAATCAGAATTGTAATATTCTTTAATCCATCACTGCCCTGATGCTTTTTTATTTGGAGTAGCGTATTTGATTTTAGCATTCTTTGCCCTTTTTTTTGCTAACTTTGTATCTGGCTTTTGTTTTATTAATTATAATTGCCAATAACTGGGAGCACCAAAGATCTGGAAATTTGCCTATTCTATCAGCTTGGGAATGTTGGGGTTATTTCTTATTTGAATCGATAACAGAGTTTGACGAAGCGATGGAAGAAGGTGAACTGCAACTCTTGATGATCAAGTTTTTCAAGAAGTAAAGCTACTCTGCTGCAACATTTCATGTGCGATTGCTTGCTGCATTCAGAACCTCTCTCTCTCTCCCGGTGATTTTTTTTGTGCTTGCAATCTTGAAGCATGATTTGAATTAGCAATAAATTTAACATCTCATCATATTCTTCTATTATTCATTTTGTTGGCTAAATGCTCCCAATTTTTATGAATTCCCTTTCTTAGAATTCAGTTTCACATTTATGATTTATGTTTCGATAATTATTTACGGTTACGTACTGTTAAATTCTTTTAGTCGATAGGCTACTTGCTAACCCACAATTTCACTACCTCTCTGGCCTGGTAATTTTCTAATATAAAGCAATCAAATGAGTCATGTTTCTTCGCTTATTAGGCTACTACTCGCCCATACACAATTTCACTATCGCTTCTGAGGCAACCAATCAATAATAGTCAATTCCAAAGTGTTTACACAATCGCAAATTATATCATGAGTTTCTATAATTTTAACCACATTTATATTTGACACCAAATATTTCAGAGTATATAACACAAATAACGATATACGAAACTGTATAAAATAAACCACTAACAAAATAATAACAAGTAACAAAATGAAATATAATGAAAATAAGTTTCACGAGTACTCCTATGACGTTCCTTGTTTAAACAATTATGTTATTACTTGTACCCAATAGCACATTAATAAGATTATTCTTACAATACCATATTTTGTATATAAATTATTTTATTCATCGAATTAAAGTTTTGAGTGGATTTAGTTGGTCTCGGGTCAGCTTGGAATGGTTCAACCCCTGGGCTATAGATTGTTTTGGGCTGAGCCTTCCACTTAAAAAGGCTAGCTCGATTGGGTCTGATCCTAAACGGCCTGATTGTTTGCCCATTCTTCTTTTCCTTCCTCCTCTCTCGTTTCTTCTTCTGTCTCTTCTAGTCTTCTCCATCGTGTTTCACAGAGACTTTGATTTGGTAGGGTGCCACGGCCGATTCTCGCTCGTTGGAGGTCGTCCGTTCAAATTGTGGTGCCCCCAAATAACAGAACGAACAGGTAATGGGTGATTTGTTTTTTGACTATGAAGGTGGGTGATTCGGTCTCCAAACTGTCTTCACTCTCACCCGAACCTTTCTCTCTCCCGATTTCTTCTCTGTTACAGGAAGACGTTTCTCCAAATTCTAAGTTTCCTACGGAGCTTGTCGGACTAACTGCAGCTGGTTCGACCGATGCAAGGTTTGGACCAAGAACGTTGATGGCTTTTGGGGGTATCTAGGTCTGAAGGTGCGTAAGAGTAGATTTTCCTTGTGGGTTTTCTTCTTTCATTTTCAGCGAGGACTTGAAACTGAGAAGCTCGGCCCCTCCCGAAGCTCCATTACTCAAGATTTTTTGTACAGAGCAAGGTAATCACTATTCTACTGCATGAGTTGAACGCTTTTATTAGAACTTTGATGTTTTTTGTTGGATATGGCGGTTCTGTGGATATGTGTGTTCAGTTTGTTTCAAATTTGTTTTTCGGTTGCTGTTTGGTTGATGAAAAAGTTCATATAGAAGAAAGAGGGTTCGGAAAGTAAGAAGGTTGACAATTGTGGGTTTCTTCGCTGATTATAACTTCTGTGCATGTTTTAGATGTGTTTGGACTATTTTCTTAGTAGTGGACATTGGAAAGAGGCAGTTTTTTTATAGCTTTTTTAGGAAAGAAACACTATGCTTCTTGGCACAAATCGAAATCCCTCTATTCTCCGGTATGGATGTTAGTTCCTCTAAATATTTCAATTTGTAGATGGCAAGATGGGATGCTATTTTTTCCCTTCCTGTTCAGAATCCTCCAACATTAGAGTTCTCCTCGGGTGATCTTGTATGGTCAAAGGTGGAAGGATGGCGGGACAATATAGATAGAGTTGCTCTCATACCTTATGCTAGAGTAGATGATTTTGTGAGAGGTGAATCCTCAAACAAAGACTTTCCGACAAGGTTTCATGTTGAAGCAAGGCGCAAACGAGCAATAGAAGCATCTTACAAGCCAAAGGTTGATGGTATTTTGGAATATATTTTGTAAGTTTACACGAGTCTCTTTTGTGCTAATGGGTGAAATTTTTTACCATGTCAATTTTAGCAATTGTGTAAAATTTGTAGGTATTGGTGTTCATTCGGTCCCGATGATCATCGGAAGGGTGGAATTATACGACCTAGTAGAAATACTTACATACCGAAGAAGAAAAATGCTGGACGGCCCAATACTAAAAGGGGTTGCACTTGCCACTTTATAGTGAAGCGGTTAATTGTTGAACCATCAGTTGCACTTATCATATATAACGAGGATAAGCATGTAGATAAGAAAGGGTTGCCGTGTCATGGTCCTCATGACAAGAGGGCTGAAGGAACATGCGCTATGTTTGCACCATATATATCTGAGGATCTTCAACTTCGTGTTTTATCTCTAATCCATGTTGGGGTTTCTGTTGAGACCATAATGGAAAGACACAATCAATATGTGGAGAAACAAGGTGGTCCATGCAACCGTGATGATCTTTTAACTCATCGATATGTTCGCAGACAGGAGAGGAGCATCAGGCGTTCTACATACGAGCTTGATGCAGATGATGCTGTTAGCGTTAGTATGTGGGTTGAAAGCCATCAGAGTCAAGTTTTCTTTTTTGAGGATTTTTCGGAATCAGATCCTTTTACTTTAGGCATTCAAACAGAATGGCAGTTGCAACAAATGATTAGGTTTGGCAATCAAGGCCTTGTTGCATCTGATTCAAGGTTTGGAACAAACAAGCTGAAGGTTGGCGTCACATTGCTAAACTTTCAATTGAGTGCATTGCCTAAAAGCTTGATTTTCATTTTTTGCTGTCACTTGAATCTAAAATGTCATTCTTTTTTTTTTTGGCCTTTTGACTCAGTACCCTGTTCATAGTTTGGTTGTATTCAACTCTGATAACAAGGCCATCCCTGTGGCCTGGATTATAACACCAAGGTTTGCAAGCTTGGACTGTAATAGATGGATGAGGGCCCTTTACAATAGGGTTCGCAACAAAGATCCTACTTGGAAGTTGGCCGCGTTTGTCATGGATGATCCTCTAGCGGACGTAGTTACAATCAGGTTGCGCTAAATATTTCTTTTAGCTATTAATTAATGTCTCTTCTCTTCCATTATGTTTTAAATCATTGAAGATCTATCAGAGTCCTTTTCATTATAATAACGTTGCTTCTAAAATAATATAAACTATAAAAAGAAATTTGATCTTGTATATATTTCTCCTGTATAATATCACCATCATGATGAATAACTGGTACTTTTTTTCTGTTTCAATGATTATTAATTTTTGAATTGGGTCCATGCTTGGCATTTTATCCAGGGAGGTGTTTCACTGCTCTATTTTACTATGCTTTTGGCGGCTGCGTCATGCGTGGCATAAAAATTTGATGAAAAAATGTGCAGAAACTGAGGTGCGGGTGGAGATATCTAGATGGCTAGAGCAAGCTTTTGACAATATCTGCAAAGGTCATGAAGGTGTCGAATTATTCGAGGGTTTGATGGGAGATTTTGTAGACGAGTCAGATTTTATGAATTACTTTAAGGCAACCTGGTACCCCCGATTGGGTTAGTTTCTTCTCTTTTAATCATATTGTAGTTACGAAGCTCTACATTTTTTTGAGTCTGATTTGAAATTCAATCGGACTATTGCCATTAAAATTGCTCTTCTGCATTGGACTTATATATGATACACCGTGATGATTCCACTTGTTATCTTATATTTGCTAGATGTTCTTAGAAACCTTTCGTAAGTAAAGAAAAATAGACAACACGTTGTTCATCAGTGTATAGAAAACTTACTGTTTTTTTCCATTTAGATGTGGTGTTAGTTGTTTATGTATTTCAGTTGTTAAAAATAGAATACAAATGGGCCTGAAATCACATTCTTTTCATTTTTGTGATGATGAGGGTAGGGAATATAAGTTTCTTATTTGTCTGTCAATTGAATCTTCAATTTAAACTGATGTGGCATCATTTATTATTATGGTCATTTTATTAGCTTTTTGTGTGGTTTTCTGTTATAATGTTTAATGGTTCATTAGTATCTGTCTTCAAACTTCTAGTGTTGAATTTTTCTATTTAAATTGTTGCATTGTAACTTTGTGGTATAGTTGATGATTATGAATTGAATTGCAATGTGTTGTTATTATATAGCTTTTAGTACTGTGTGGTTTCTGTTATATGTTTAATGGTTCATTAGTATCTGTCTTCAAACTTCTAGTGTTTTAGTTGAATTTTTCTATTTAAATTGTTGCATTGTAACTTTGTGGTATAGTTGATGATTATGAATTGAATTGCAATGTGTTGTTATTTTCCAATTCCCTTTTCTCTCTAGCTTCCTCTTCTCTTTCTTCTTGGCTATACTCTTTCTTCTCTTCTTCGGTTATATTTTTTATTTTAATTCCGCTGCCTGCATCAAATTAGTATCAGAGCGGGTTTTATTGTTTTCTCAAACAATAAAATCTTGGTTTAATACCTTAATTTTCCGTCCCATATTTCGGGTACTGTTCATCGCGGCACCGTTTGTCACTGTTCATCGGTCACTGTTCACTGCTGCTATTCATCGGTATTGTTCATCGACAGGGGCACTGTTCATTGCTCGGGTTACTGTTCATCGACGGTGCACTGTTCATCACAGATACTGTTCATTTCCAAAATTTTGAAGCTTTGCTAAATTTGTTCTATTTCCGGTTCTCCAACGCAAAAAGGACCGATATAATGACAAGAAGTGGTGCTCAATATAATCAGAATCAAGAGGCTAGGTTGCAAAGAACTTCAATTGGCGACTTTGATAATGTAAGAACTTATAATGTTTCAATGCCTATTTTTAGTGGTTTTTCAGATTGTTATGATGTTTTTGATTGATTAGAAAGGATGGAGATATTGTTTGAATGCCATGAATATTCAGAGAGAAGAAAAATTCTGCTAGCTTCTTGGAGTTTCAACGAGTATGCTAATTTATGGTGGGATAAAATTAAGAGAAAGAGAAGATTACGAGAAAGAAAAATTCGTACATGAGAGTTAATGAAGTATCTAATGAGAAAGGAGTTTGCCCCAAGACATTGGGAGCAGGAGCATTGCTCTCGGCAATTTTCAGGGCCACCAAATACATGGGAGCCACCACCATTTGCAAAACAAGTACATAATGAATTTGTTGAAGCGTCCTCAGATGGAAAAGAAAATAAAATTGATAAATTGCATCTTGAGGTTCAACAAGAACTCAAAAGGCTTTCTGAAACATCTAAAAGGTTCAATCAAGCTAAGGTTGAGGAAGAGAAAATTCATGTTGATTCTTGTGAAACTATGGTGTTCTTAAGAGCCGGTCAAATGGCTTCTTTGAATGCGAAAAGAAGGGAAGTACTTGGAAATGCGGCCAAAATTATTCAAAGGCAAATTCGTACATATATTTCCCGCAAAAAATTTGTTGCATTGTGTGAAGCCGCCATTCAACTCTAATCATTTTCTAGAGGTATATTAGCTCGTAAAATATATGAGCAAATGGGAAAGGAAGCAGGAGTTTTAAGAATTCAGAAGCATTTCTGACAATATCGAGCAAGAAAATTTTACCTAAGTCTACAGTCATCTGCAATCACTTTGCAAACAAGATTAAGAGCAATGACGGCTCGTGATTTTAATGTCGACGACCTGGTAGCTTATAAATGTCATTTTAAACCATATGTTGATCCTTTTCTTCCTCCATCTATTGATTTTGCTCCTGCTAACATTGTTTTCCTAACATGTCCTATCACAACACGTGAGGATAACATTGAGGCTATTTTAGATAAACAAATGGTATTTACTAATGAATGTGAAGTCCAGCGCTTTTTTGTCCGTTGAATGGATCGATCAAACAGTGATTGTATGTGGATTTGCAAAGAGACATTTCAGCATTTGAATCCAGACCTATTGGAGCTATTTCAAAATCATTAGGATTTTTCTTTACCACATTCTGGGACAATGCCAAATATTCTCGATTCTGGCCTTCAGTCACACAAGTTTATGGTCACCAACAAAAAATTGCTCAGCCGCTTAATTTATGGTTGGGAGATTGATTAGCTATCGAACTATGGTTCTTTCAATTTGACTGGATGGTTTCTCTTACCCCAGGAGAATTGATGTGGACATCATTTATTATTATGGTCATTTATTATTATAGTTTTTAGTATTGTGTGGTTCTGTTATGTGTTTAATGGTTCATTAGTGTCTTTGTCTTTCAAACTTCTAGGGTTGAATTTTTCTATTTAAACTGTGCATTGTAATTTTGTGGGATAGTTGATGATTATGAATTGAATTACAATGTGTTGCTATTTTCCAATCCCCTTTTCTCTCTAACTTCCTCTTCTCTTTCTTCTTGGCTATACTCTTTCTTCTCTTCTTCTCCCTCTTCGGCTATATTTCTTATTTTAATTCTACTGCCTGCATCATAAATGACTTGTATTTTGTATATAATATGCAAATTTAGTCTCACACTTCTTTTATTCCAGGAATGTGGATTACTTCTCTAAAAACTCTTCCACTTGCCAGTCTGGAGACCTCAGCAGCCATGGAATTTTATCACAACCAGCTGAAGCTTAGGTTACTGAATGAGAAAGACACAGCCGTTTATCAAAGAGCAGATTGGCTGGTTGATAAGTTGGCCACAAAAGTTCATTCTTACTTCTGGCTTGACGAGTACTCGGAGAAGGATGATTTTGCACGATACTGGAAGGAAGAGTGGTCCAGTGGTTTAACATGTTGGCGCAAATCTCTGACGATTCTAGATTCTGATGTCGTCATCGAAGGTAAATATGCTAAAGTTACAGACCCAATATACCGAGGTAAAGCATTTATTGTCTCAAATCCGGGCATGCAATTAGGTATTTGTGACTGCAAATGGGCTGAAATGGGTAACCTATGTGAGCACATGTGTAAAGTTATTAGCATTTGTAGGAAGAAGAGGACTATTCCACCATCTATAAGCCTATACCAGTACCGTAAGACCCTACTCAAGATGCTAAATTGTCCGCCCCATGATTCTTTGATCAGGGATCATGCCATTTCCTTGGCAGTCTCCGTTAAGAAGCAGTTAGAGGCATTGATTCATTTAGAAGGCAATGAAAGGGAAGGGGATTTTCTTTCGAAACAAACTAGAGATAGGAATCTAACTGATTTTGCTATTCAACCCACCACTACAAGTTTAGGCAAGGGACAGCCAGAGGCTGATGGAGGAGAGATTCCTTGTGGTGCTGATATGGATGTGGACACTGAATTAATATGCATTGCTCCCCCAGGTTTGTATTTGGTTGAAGAGGTTGTTGGTGGCGATGCTTTGAAAGAGAAGGGAGAAAGAGCTCCGACTAGTATGGAGATAGAAAATTTGCCTTCCATTAATGAGGCAGGTGGATTTAGTAAACAGGGTAACGAAGAAAGTGTGATCGAGTTTGTCGAGGAATGCACTACATTAGGGCAGGACGATGGTGCCGTTCCGACCAACTCAATTGTTGCTTCTAAAACTGATAAAGAGTTGTTAATTCAGGGATGCTCCCTTCAAGCGGTAGGAGACTAGGTGCTTTCGTTTTGCATGTTTCTGATACAAATTTTGACTCTCTTGGAAGTAGTCAATTAGAGTTACAAATAGAAATGAAGTTAAATGGTTATATTTTGTAAATTCTACTTATTCTCGTTCATTTCACATGTTCTTGAATGAAGGGTATGAGTTTGTCGAGCCAAATTGCTTTAGCCAATGAGTCCCACAACCGCAAACTAGAAGAGTTGTTTCAGAGATTAAGAAAATTACTAAGGTAATAAAATGGATCAATACCACGAGAAAGCATTGACAACGACATACAAATGCATTCGTAATGGAACCTTCCTCTCCTTGAACTGTTCGTTTCAACACATTGAAATTTAATTTAATATTTCGATTGTCTAAGATGGGAAAGCTGATGTCCCGTGTCATGGGTGGTTCAGTAGCTTACGGATCTAGGAAATATTATGATGATGTTAGAGTTAGGGGTGAGCAAAAATCGGTCCGGTCCGGTTTTAAGAAATATTAGAACCAGAATTATAAAATTTAGTTTTTAATTTTTAGGACCAGGACTGTTTTAATTTTTTTAAGAACCGGACCAGAATCGGATCCGAATTTTGGTTCCGGTTCTGGTTCGGTTTTGGTTTTCCCACTTCAATTTTTTTTTTTTAAATTCCAAACTAAAATCGGTCTTCCTGATTTATGATTATATGTCAATTTATATAGCCTTATTTTATTTATCAATTGGTATATGCAGGCAACCGAGGAAAAAATGGAAGACAAAATCCTAACCTTGTGTCTGTACAAGTCGTCGTTCAATACATCCTCGATTTTCCAAGAAAGCACCAAATCAACGAGACCGTTCTCATCTTTTGAACTCTTCTTCATCTTCATTCAACAGTTTTCTCAAGAAATTTTTCTTCACTTTTCCCTTTTTTCTAGTTAACCAGAGATTCTCTGCGTCAATATCACACCGGTAATCGGATTAGAAACTGATCTAATCATAAATCCACCACTAATAAACAAATACGCAGTAAAATTAGGAGCGAAAATCAACTTCAATGCGGAACTGTTCGTCTTCTCTGATTCTGCGATTTCGTGGGATTTGTTTGGCAGAGAAATGGATGGGTTTCTGTTGGTAGAAGAATACCCTAGCTAAGAAAGGAGAAGAAGACTGCGACTGTGCGAGCAGAGAGCTGTCGGCTGCCGGCAGGGCTGGGCGCTGGGCGACGGGCGTAGGGTTCAGACTTCGCCGTTCAACTGTCCAGGGCAGCGACGATTCTGAAGACTGAAGTGAAGAAAGCAAGGCGAACCAGGTTTTCACTTTTCACTTAATTCGGTTCGGTTTTTTCGGGTTTGTCTCACTAAACCCGAAAACCAAACCGAATTTTTTGGTTCACCTACAAAAAAATCGAATTTTGATTTTTTAAAGTGTAAAACCACCCAGAACCGGACCAAATTTTTGGTTCCAATCCGGTTCTTTGGTCCGGTCCGATTTTTGCTCACCCCTAGTGAGAGTGCTTTGAACGTTAAATCTCACAGGATCTAACGATGGTTGGTGTTAGCCTATTAGGTTAATGAACTCAACTAGGATGCAACCGTAAATAATTAATGAAACTCTTGTAATAAATGTAAGAATGTTTTTAACTATACAAGTATTTGTTTATTAAGTTTATCTCACTTGCAATTGTGATGTAGGAGTGAAAAAGAGTTGGTGCTGACCGAGTAATTTTTGGTTGTAGGCAAGCATAGAGGTTAATGGTTATGAGGATGTCACAATTAGTTTTGATGATTAGTTTGCCATTCCTTTAATTTTTTGTTAGTAACTTAGTTACACTATTCACCTACAACAATAGTTACCAAGTATAGATATAACACCATTTGAAGCATTTTATGAAAAACCTTGTAGATCTCCGTTATGTTGGACCGAGATAGTGATGAGCTCTGACCTGTAAATAGGATTCAAGAACTCGAAGAAGACCGTTAGCTCCGGGTTACACAAATCCGAGTAAAACCGAGAATGAAAAATGTAAAAGAAATATCAAACGTGCTCGAAATTTAATGAAATTTTAGGTGAATCTTGTGAAGTGAGTGAGGTGTGTGCTGGTGAAAATCGTGGTCCAGATTCGTTAAGATGAAGTATTTATGGACTGTTTTCCGAGAATCGGCCGGTGAGTGCTTTAATGGAGCTTCCAGCAAGAGTTTCTTCCAAGGAAGATAACTCGATTCAAGGAATCGGTTATGGCCACTCCTTGCTGTTTTCTGCTCTCAAATAGTGGAGAAAGAGGTGGCAAAATCCACTCCAACTAGCTACAAAGCTAGAAATGGTTCGGGGGCGCAACCCCTCGGTTGTTGTCAACCGAGCTTACCTTGGAAGCTCCTTGCTCCAAGCTTCTTCTTCTATTGAGAGAGAAATCCGTGGGTGCTCATAAATCAACTAAAAAAAGTTACAAACACCAATGCCATGAATATATAGACCTAATGGTGGGCTTGGGCTTGGGCTTGGGCTTGGAAGGGGAATGATGGGTCATCATGTGGGATTGAGCCATGTCTTCAACTTCAATGGGCCAAACCAAGCCACCAACTAATCCTATCATTCATCTAATCCTAACATCCATCTAATCCTAACATGCATCTAATAAAGTTTAAACAAGAAGGCCAACGTTTGCCAATAAGTTCGAAATTTCAAAAAAGCAACAAATATCAAAGCTCGGGAAGACAAATTCCCATGTGAGCATTAAGGTGCCTCTTTAGTCTTTCCACATGAGTAGATGCTTTGGTTGGTCAACGTCCCCAGCTTTAATCTCCCACTTCAAGTCATCCACTGTAACACCCGGTTCTATCAAACCGATTCTTTTTTTTTTTTTAAATTAATGGCACACTTTATATGATAATAATAAAGGTAGGGTTAATGGATGTCTAGGCAAGGGCATAAGGGTAATTGAAAATTTGAAAATGGATAACGTATTTAAGAAAAGAGGTTTTGAGTTTAATGCACTGTAGCCGCCATTATTTCCTATTTTTTCTCTCGGCCTTCAGCTCTCCAGCAGGAACCTCTGGGCGATTTCTTTCTTGCTCGACTCTCTTTCAACTTAGGTACGTTTTTCCTCATTCTCTTGCGTTTTAGAAGTTAGATAACTGAGGGAGTACAATGTGAGGATTTCAAGGATGCTGTAGATGAGAGTAGGTTCGGATTTTTGGGGATAAATGGAAATGTGCAAGCAGTAGAGTTCCAAACTGGTTTCCTTGTTCTTCTTGTTAATTTTTGGTAAAGTTTAGTGAAGGTTTGATTGATGTTCTGTTATGAACTTAGGTGAGCGAGCTTCTAAAGTAGCTTATAGCCGAGCGATTTCCAGGAGAGCCAAGTAAGTAGAGTATGCTTGTGCCTTCGGGCCTACATCACAAAACAGTAGGGTTGTGCATTCTTGAATGTGTTTGTATGTCACGCATCATATTTTGAAAATTATGCGAAAATGAATTTACATGAAATGACATGGTAAGGAATGAACAGACTGTAACAGTTGTTAAGGGAACTAATCCGCCCCTTAACCAAGAGAGAGGATGTATGACTTTGGGAGAAGCGATCCAAACCCCAATTTCACAGGGGGATCTGAACAGTTGTTAAGGGAACTAATCCGCCCCTTAATCAAGAGAGAGGATGTATGACTTTGGGAGAAGTGATCCAACTCCCAATTTCGCAGGGGGATCAGATCAGAACGAATACATATGCAACTGAGATGAGAAAGTAGAAACTGCATGATTAGGAATTTATGTTTCAGCATTCCATTTCATTATTGCTCTACTTACTTAGCATTAGGCTAATAGATGAATTTTGTGATGTAGGTGAAGAGGCAACAGAAGGTGTGTTCTCTGAACATGTTGAGGATTAGGCTGTTGAGGAAGCACTTTAATGCCACGGATTGGTGATTCTGATGAGGCGGATTAACTGATGTCAGTAGATGTGAAGGTTTAGTGAACCATGATTTATTTTAAGTTTTGTTGAGTTTTCTAATAACAGAAGTGGTTTTAATGTTTTTGAATACGTTGGTGAGACTTTGCTGATAATGATACTCTGTTGGATTTATTAGTAGTGTTTACTAAAGTTTGGAGTAATACACGGACTTAAATAGTTTGAACAATTTTTAGTAAAATGCTCAAATTCTTTTGGTAGTCGGAGTTTTTCTTTGTTAGAGTGAAAATGTTGCTATGCTGTTTTCGTTGAGTATTTTTAATCTATCGGTAGATGAAGTCTATCGGCAGATGTAGGGTTGTTGTTCTGTTGTCTATCGGAAGATGTCTTCAGTAAAGTCATCGGATGATGTCTTCAGTAGAAGCTATCGGAAGATATAAGTAGAAAATTTGTTGTTTTGTAACCGGATGATGTTGAGTATTTTATCCATCGGATGATGAAGGTAAAAGTCTTTTGTTGTTTTGTAACCGGATGATGTCGAATAATTTATCTATCGGATGATGAAGGTAAAAGTCTTTTGTCGTTTTGTAACCAGATGATGTCGAGTATTTTATCTATCGGAAGATGTGAGTAAGTGTATTTGTCGTTTTGTGATCGGCAGAAGCTGGATGGATGATTCATTCGGCTGACATCATCGGTAGATGCAAGTAGCAAAACTTGTCGTTTTGCGATCGGCTGAAGTTGGAGGAATGATTCCTCCGGCTGACGAAGCCTTCAGTTTTATTTCTGCCCTTTTTTGTTGACCTTGTTTAGCGGCAGATGTGTTTGACTTTTTATGAATTTTGAGTATTTTACGCTTAAGCCTTCATCTCTTTTGTCCGGATTAATTCTTAATATCTTAACTGATTATCCGAACACTGTTTTATAGCTTTGCTTAACTCTGCTTTGTTCAAAGATTTTCCGCTGCAAGTTTTATGTTTTAGCAAACGTTCCAATTTGACTTCCGAGCAAAGTTTAAATTTGGTCTAAAATTTCCTAGTTATGTTCGGGTCTATGAGTAACGAACTGAGTTTAGAAACTCGGGGCGTTACATCCATGGTGTTCTCCAAGTCTTCACACGAACCATGACCTGCAAAAGAGACAAGTGTGTTAGTAAAATTTTGGACTCGGGTCTGGGATCGTGTGATGGGCCTACGGGGCACATCAGATAGGTGAGAAAGTCTTATTGAGACCAGATTTGGTACGGGAAAGTAATGAAAAGATTAAACTCATTAGGAAACGACTGGAGATTGCTCAAAGCCGTCAAAAGAGCTATGCTGATAAACGAATAAGACCTCTTGAATTTAATGAAGGTGATCATGTATTTGTTAGAGTAAGGTCGCACCAGAGCTTGAGTAAATTTGGTAAAGGTAGTAAATTAGCTCCAAGTTTATAGGACCTTTCCAGATATTACAAATGCTAGGTTTTGTAGCCTATAGAATTGCATTATCTCCTCAATTGGTGGGAATATATTTAATAGTTTGAGTTAGTCTATACTTAAGGATTATTTCATTTCAATTATTTATTATTCTATATTAATTGACATTGAGGATTTATGAAATTTAAATACAATTCACATTTTTGGATTTATAACTAGTAAGACTTTTATTGCTCTTAGTGTTTAGTTGATGTCTTTGGAGAACTAGATAAATGTGATCATAATTGTAGGGTTCTGCCCATCATTGAGGTGGGCCCCACAATGAAAAAAATAAAACAAACACTAAATATATAGAGATAAGTTTTTTTTTTTTTTTAGAGAAAGAGGGAAGAGAAAGAAAAATAAGATAGAGAGAATTTGAGTGAGTACGGCTAGTGAGAGAGTTTTTCTTTCAATTCAAAAATTTTATCTTTGCATGCACCATCTAACTATCAATTCTTCTGCGATTCAGTTAAGATTTCAGAATGTTCTTCGCGTTGACGAGACCTACAATTCTACTGGTTTCGATTATTGAAGAGTAAAAGTCACTCGGGTTGTGTTGCCAGTCAGTTTGATGAGATCACTCTATTTTCTCTTTGTCAAGAATATTGATTCTTGAAATTAATCGCTCTTGCCTTTGTTTCTTCTAGTTTATTTTAAAAATGATTATTGTCACAACCCAGAGACAGGCTGGAGTAGAAATGCCGAGTCGTGCGACCCAATTCTCGAAAAGGGAACCCGATCACCCAGCCCAAGGCTAGGTTTGTGGTGAAAGACTTTTATAATGATTACAAAGCCAAGCCTACATAGTAAAATCTCAAACATATAGTGCAATACAATAAAATACTTACTAAAATTCAACCGTGAGAAAAAGTAAAGGGTTCGAATCAAACAATAAGGTTTACAATTCCACATTACACAACTAAGCTCTTACCAAGGGAACAAATAAGGTTCTAACATAAAATGAAATAACTCACAATCTCTTCTAGTTCTTCACCGAAGCTAACCGCTCTTTTCTTTACCAGGATTGGGAGAGATTGTTGGAGTAATTGACTAACTCAATAGAAATGTTATACATAATGCATCTTATTCTAAAAAATGGGTTTTCATCTTTTTTTAGAAATGTGTACTCATTTCTAAATTATGCATGAATTTACAAAACTGTTAAGGAAACTTCTTTCCTTCTTTTTATCAAAATGGCTCCACGAGTCCTCAGTGAGATAGTACACCTTACTGTTTTCCACATGTTACGTACATAGGTGGCTATACATCAAAAATAAATCTCACTGTTGACACCTTTCAATCTAATGGCTACTTGTATGACAACACAAGCACTAGTTCTCCTTGAATTTCCAATTGACAATCACCGAGGTTCTCCAGATTCCAACAGACACAAATAATGCAAAAACAGATCCAAATGCTATGAAATTTTAACAGGAGTTTACCTCTCACGTGTATGAGACATCCTAAAAATTTAAATGGAAAATATGCATTGGTCGAAAATTTATGCAAGGAAGAATCGAGACGACTCAAACCGCTCGAAAATACTGCTATGTTGGCCGAGAGAAGGCTAACTTCTGAGCAGCACAACTTTTCCTATATAACTTCAAATAAATTGAAAATTTAACACGATCTTACTTGGCGTGTGATTGTAAGATCCTGAAAATTTCAAGGGTTGATTCGTTGTGGATGAAAATTTATGCATTAGGGAAGGGCTACTGGTTCGGAAGGTGATAAAAGTTGCACCTCTCGGGTTTACTCTTCTAAGGGAAGAACACTCCAGCTCGCAAAGAAGAGAGTTTATACTCTTTTGATATGAATACTACCCTCCAAGAAGGTAGTGAAAAGAGTAATAATAAGAGTCCCAAGTATACTCACAAACTTGGAAGACAATGTTTTCCAAGGAGCTCGGATGTGACTCACCGGCGATTAGTTGGAGACTCAAAGAGGCTCGATTTTTGGAAGAAAATCTTCAATTTTTCATTCCAACAAAGATGGCTGCTACAACAGCTAAAGAAGGTTAAATTCCTCCTCCAATTAGGGTTCAGCTCACAACAACAAGAAGAAAGCTTTAGAAGTGGCATGCCATCCGGCCACCTGATCGGCCGAGTACAACGTTTTTCTCTCCCACGATCAAGTGTACTTTTCTCCCTTCAAATGTAGCTCATTTCCCTTCACAAATGCAGCTCATTCTCCCTCCAAACGTATTAAGTCATGCATGCAATGCAATATAAAAGAAATTACGTGTTTTTGGTGAAAATAAAATAAGATATGGTCGGCTACATCATTTGTCAAAAGGAAAATAAATTCTTCTTTCAACAATTGGTGTTGCCGAGTGTTGCTCCCAAGTTAACACATAGAGAGGCTTCTCCAAGTCTAGTGTGACGACCCAAACCCGGTCAGGGCCGCCACGGACTTGCCGTGACGTAATCTTAACTTTGACCTTAGCCCTCGTATTTTCACATAATTTTTTTTCATTTTTACTTAACACTTTAAAAGAAAGCGGACTTAGATAATTGACCCACCTCTATTGACCTTTAGGGTCTAACTTTGACTTAGACATTTTGGGCGTAAAATATTTTGACTTTTAAAACATTTAAAATGAGGCTAAAACCATTTTTCGATAAAGCATCAACTCTGTTTTTGGGTCTTTAAAAATTCTTAAAAGTCAAAATATTTTATGCCCAAAATGTCTAAGTCAAAATTAGACCCTAAAGGTCGATAGAGGTAGGTCAATTGTCTAAGTTCGTTTTCTTTTAAAGTGTTAAGTAAAAAAGAAAAATTTTTATGTGAAAATACGAAGGCTTAGGTCAAAGTTAAGATTACGTCACGGCAAGTCCGTGGCGACCCTGACCGAGTTGGGGTCGTCATATCTAGGATACTTGGTTCCCACTTCAAACCCTCAAAATAGTCTTTTCCTGCAAATAAAAAACAAACTTGTTAGAAAGAGGGTCGGCCGAGACCAAGGTCTTGCCTCACGATCGTGTCATGGGACCTTGAGGTATATCATCCTCCCCGGGTGATTGAGGATTTGACCTCAAATCCAAAGGTTCACCATTCTCCCGGTCACCCTCCTCTCCAATGTATGGGGATAGGTCTTGAACATTGAAAGTGGCAGATACTCCATAGTCCCCTGGTAACTCAAGTTTGTAGGCATTTTTATTGATTCTTTCTAAGACTTTGAACAGACCATCGGCTCTTAGGAGTAACTTAGACTTCCATTGCTTGGAGAACCTTTCCTTCCTTAGGTGAAGCCAAACTAGGTCTCCCTCTATTGGCATGCTTAGCATAAGTCTCGTTCTTCTTCTGAATGGTTTTTCTAACCTGCACATGCATTTTCTTGACTTGCTCGGCTTTGTTAGCTCCCATAGGGTTTGCGAGGACTTTTATGGGTAATGGTATAAGATCCAACAGTCTAAGTGGGTTAAAATCGTACACCACCTCGAATGAAGTCATTTGAGTAGAGGAGTGTACGCTCCTATTATAAACAAACTCAATGTATGAGAGTTCAACATCCCAATCGATGAGCCTCTTGCCCACTATGCTCCTTAAAAGAGTTACCAAAGTACGATTTACTACTTTGGTCTGGCCATCCGTTTGAGGGTGAAATGAAGTATTGAAAAGTAATTTTTTGTCCAGCTTCCTCCATAGGGTCTTCCAAAAAGAGCTCAAAAACTTAGTGTCCCTATCCGACATGATAGATTTAGGAACCCCATGCAAACAGACCGCTTCTTTGAAAAACAACTCGGCTATGAGGATGAAGTCATCTGTCTTGGAGCAAGCTATGAAGTGGGCCATTTTGGAGAATCGGTCTACGACATTGATTTCTTAGCCAGAGCGGTACGAAGAAGCCCCAAAATAAAATACATGCTAATTTCCACCCATGGATGACTCGACACCGTCAATCGTAAATAGAGCCCTTGACGAAGTACTCGGCACTTAGTTTTCTTGCAAATAATACGCTTCTCTAATACTCAATGTATATCTCGTAGTAGATGAGGCCAATAGAAATGCTCCTTGATCATATTCAAGGTCTTCTTCTCTCCAAAATGAGTAGATAATCCACCACCATGAGCTTCCTTAATTAGGGACTCCCGAATGCCCCCACTAGGAACACAAAATTTACCCCGTTTGAAGAGGTAGCCATCCATTAAGTGAGTCACCCTTATCTTGTCTTGAAATTTCACATACTGTGACGACCCTCGCGGGTCCCCACGTGACTTGACGTACATTGACATACTTAGCTTTTTAGCCTATAAATTTTTTCGGCTTTATTAAATGATTTTATTCATTTCCTCGAGCGACATCGTTTAAAATATTGAACCTTGGTAGCGGAAAACATTCGTGCATGGAAGACTCATTATAAAATAAAATTAACCAAAATCCTAAGTTTGACACAATAAAAAGAACCCCGGTCGACCCCCCAAAACTTTCGGTCGACACTTATTTCGGTTCTGTTTGGATCGAACTATCCTCGGGGTCGACACTTTTGTTTGTTACACAGAGATCGGTCGACACCTATAACTTCGGTCGACATCTCATTAAGCTCTGTTTTCTAATTGTACAGTGACTGGTCGACACCTCACAATAGTGGTCGACACCTCAAAGGCAAAATTTTCTGTTTGTATAGAGACCAGTCGACACCTCAAAGGCAAAATTGCCATCCTTATTACGGTTAACACTTCCCATTTCCTCCACACTTAACCAATTCTATTACTCATCATCAATTCACTTCCTTTACTCTCTAAACCTCTTTCAACATCCAATACACTCTTAAATACGCTATAAACTCAATGATTATACTTTAATAACATAATAATTTGTCACCATATCTACACCATGAGTACTTAGCAGAATTCTAGAAACGAACTGCATGGATACGTCTAAAATGAACGCATCCGTATAGACGAAAAACAAATGACTCCCCAACATCTCCAATATTTCAAAATAGGAAATCTAACTATCTATAAGCTACTTATACACATCAAAATTAGAAACATCACCCATCACACCTACGCATAGCCCATGGGTCAAAATACGCTCCAATAGCCACGAGCACCCTACCATGGACATTCTTCTTCAACTGCTTCGTTCATCGGGTTGAGGTACGAAATCCTCACCTTGTTCTATGTCACCTACACTATAGAAACATCTATGAGCTAAAGGCTCAATAAGCTTCGTAAATGAAAATGCATGCTGTGTATATGCAGTTCATAAAATCATGCAATCGTTTCATTCATTTCGTTACATAGCGGGATGTCACCAGGGGTTTACTCTCACCAGATAGAGAGGGCACATCTCGCGGTTAAACACCTATTTCCATCTACCAGGGGAAAAATATGCTCCTTCTATCATGACAGTCATGTATGAACCCCACTCCGACATGACCGAGATTACATATCTTTTCATTAGTCGTTTCTTTTCATGAAAACGTATGCATAAATTTATTTTTTTTATGATATTTTAGAAAAACATGATGCATGAACATGTACGATGTATTAAACGTAAATAAAACATAAAAAAGATCAATTAAGACATAGAAACATCCTATAGCTTAAACAACCTAACTACTTATCCTATTTACACTAAAACAACATAAATCGTCAAATTCCTCAATAAATGAACTTTCTTGTGGTGTAGGCCAAATCGGCCATGCAAAGCACGAAGACTTACCTCAGGTCCTTAGCAATTCAAGTTTAGAATCCGTTAGCTTGTTCTTGTCGATTTCAAACAACCTAACAAAATATTCAATTTAGAAACTTAACTCAACCAAGTAAAATTTTTGGATTTCACTTCACCTTTTTTATCCAAATTCAAACTACCATAACTTTCTCAATTTCTATCCGAATTAAACGATTCAACCTGTTTCAAAAACCTCATTATGACTAGTTTAACATAGAACCATCCATTTATCAAAAGAGAAACAGAATAAGGGTCAGAATTTCACCAACCGAACTGCCCTCCGTAATTTTCCAGGTTATTGTACAATAACTTCAAAAAACCATACCTTATTCAATTCTTATCCGTTTTCAATGATTCAATAGCCAAATTAAACCTTAAGATGTATAGTTTATCATAACATTAACCATTTATCAAAAGAAGAACAGAAACAAGAGCAGATTTTTGAATTTCGTTGACTACCTTGTTTATCGACTTCTCAAACTAACTTCCACATCTCCACTTCTATCATGCATAGTTTTCCATCCAATCATCCAAGACCATAGCATAAGTCTTAAATCAATAGGAACCATCAAATTAAAGAAGAAAAAACCAGCCTTAAGTCTGAATTTTCAAAATTTCTAAACCCATAAGAAAATTCCATTCAAAACTCTAGATCAACAACTATTTATCGACCAAAACCAATCCTCTAAACTTTCCTTACCTTTTTGTTTCCCGAAATGAAGGTCTTGACTGAGGAGAAGAGCTTCAATGGAGGAGGAGGAGTGCTGCATTTTTACATGAAGGAGAAGAAGAAGTTGAAGAAAAGTAGGGTTAAATTACTTTAATCGCAATTAACCACCCTAAACTTTGCTTAAATTCAAATTTCACCCCACCTTTGCCTCATCTTTTCATTCCAATCCCTTTTATCACTTTCCCTTTGCTTATCAAACATCAATCTCTCTTTCATTAAACCTTAAATCGTGTCTTTCGTCTCTTAATTATGACCATTCAATGTATCCTACTAATTTTCATCTTTTCCTATTTTATTTTCGTCAATCACTCGATCTATCAAAATCTCCATCCAAAATACGCCTTACATCGACGATGTATTTATACATATTATTTTAGGGACAATTATATGACAAGAAATTCCGGGCATTACACATACTAAGGGTCAAAGTCGTGGTCCTCAACATAACTACTTTTGATCCATTCAAAACCAAAAAACTTGGTGCTTTGCTCGTTCAAAAGGACATATCTCTTAGATAATGCGTCGGCCACCACATTAGTCTCTCCCTTCTTATATTTGATGATGTAAGGATATCATCCAAGAAACACTACCTATTTGGCATGTCTCCTATTCAACTTGCCTTGGCTCTTTATGTGCTTGAGCGTTTGATGATCGGTGTGAATGATGAATTCCTTAAACGTGAGATAATGCTGCCACATCTCTAGAGCCCTGACAAAGGCCAAGAACTCTTTGTCACACTTTGAATAGTTAAGGGCGGCTCCCTTGAGCTTCTCTCTAAAATATGCAAGTGGCTTACCCTCTTGCATGAGCACTACTCCAATTTTCATTCCAGACGCATTGCTCTCTACCTCAAAAACTTTATTGAAGTTGGGGAGCGTAAGGATGGGGGCATGACAAAGTTTTTCCTTGATCACTTTAAAACTTTGTTGACAAGCAGAAGTCCATTGAAACTCCTTTCCCTTTCTAGTACAATCCGTAATAGGAGCCATAATCGAGCTAAAATCTTTAATGAATCTCTGATAGAAAGATGCTAATCCATGAAAACTCTGCACTTCCAAGATCATCTTTGGAATTGACCATTTTTTGATGGCTTATATGCTGAGGTCGCAAGGGCTTGTCACAATACCACATCGCTTGGGGGAAGATAGAAATGTTACATATGTAAAAAATGTCTCCCTAAGATAGTAAGACGCGTTTTGGGAGCACAATGACATAGGATCCCATAAGAACTCCAAAGTTAAGAGTGGTCCAATGAGAGCAGTACCAAGTTGGGTGACTGCTTGGGAAGTCCTAGTGAAAGCAAATCCGTGAGGGCCAAATGGGCAACAAGGGTCGACCCAAAGCAGACAATATCTTACTGGGAGGAAGGGGTTTGTTACAAATAGTATTAGAGCCTCGACCCAACTTGAGATGTGGCCAACGAAGACGTTGGGGGGTGATTGTGGGGCCGAAAGGGGGTGATTGTGGGGCCAAAAAGGCTTGTCACAATATCACATCGCTTGAGGGGAAGCTGAAAATGTTATATATATAAAGAATGTTTCCCTAAGATACTAAGACACGTTTTGGGAGCACAATGACATCAGATCCCATAAGAACTCTGAAGTTAAGAGTGCTCCGGCGAGAGCAGTACCAAGTTGGGTGACCGCTTGGGAAGTCCTCGTGAAAGAAAATCCGTGAGGGCCAAATAGGCCATAAAGGTCGACTCAAAGTGGAAAATATCTTAGACTCATCTACTTCCATACCATCCATACCATTTCTTATGATGATGAAACCAAGAAAATATACCATCTTCTTGAGATTTCAAAAAATCTTGGCACTTTTAAGAATTTCAAAGAGGATTCCTAGATGCTCTAAATGGGATGCAAAGTCCGAACTATACACCAAAATGTTGTCAAAGTAGACCACTATAAACTTGCTAAAAAACTCCTTTAGGACATAGTGCATGAGTCTCATAAAGGTGCTAGGAGCATTGGAGAGACGGAAAGACATCACTAACCATTCAAAAAGCCCATACTTGGTTTTAAATACCGTTTTCTACTCTTATTCTTCCTTCATTCGAATTTGGTGGTAGTCACTTTTTAGATCCACCTGGGAAAAATAGGAAGCTCCACTATGCTCATCTAGCATGTCTTCGAACTGTGGAATAGGAAATCGGCACTTGATGGTGATTTGGTTGATGACTCAGCTATCCACACACATTCTCATTAGACCATAATTTTTTGGCACTAAAAAGGTAAGTATGACACATAGACTTATTCATTCCGAGATGTAACTCTTATCTAGCAACTCTTTCACTTGACATTGTAACTTTTTAGTATCCTCTGGATTCATTCTGTAAGCAGGGCATTTTGGAAAGATAACCCCAGATTGTAGTCAATTTGGTGCTCAATACCTCAAATGAGTGGTAGGCCTTATGGTAGCTCATTCGGAAATACATATTCAAATTGGTTCAAGAGGGCTCTAACTTTCATGGGAAATTCTCTTATCTCTTCCATTCTTTCCTTAAACAATAAGAGAATGAGAGGCCCACCCTCTAAGAGAGACTTCTTCAACTCCTTCTTGGACATAAAAAGATTAGACTTATCTTTCACCTTCTTCCTGACTTCTTCATCTCTAGCCACTTGTTCCGGCTTGAGTGGGACTAGCTTAATCATTTTTCTCCCAGATTTCAAAGAATAGAAATGTGAATACCCATCATGAGAAACTCTTCTATCAAATTGCCAAGGTCTTCCAAACAATAGGTGACTAACACTCATAGGCACCACATCATAAAACACCTTATCTTTGTAACCTCCAATAGAAAATTCGATGCACACTTGTTTGAAAACTTTGACGTCATCCCGATCATTCAATCATCTTAGCTTGTAGGGGTTTGATGTGTAGTAGTTTCAAACCCAAGCTTGTCCACTAATTCAAGAGAAACCACATTGGTGTAACTTTCTCCGTCGATGATGTAACGCCCCGGGTTAACCCGGTTCGTCACACAAAAGCCCGTACACGACTAAGAAATTTCAACCATATTTTAAAACTTCTCTCAACATTCAAGATTTGACATTTGCTAGAATCTCAATACATTTAAAAATTTGCAGCGAAAATCATTTGAGCGACAATAGAGTTTAAACAAAACTACGAAACATTGTTTGAAATGCTAAGAAACAATCATCAATTAGGAAATAAAGGTTTAAACCGTGGAATACTTGAGAAGTTGCATAAGTCAGACGCATCTGCCGATGAATAAAGTCAACGAAAGAAGCAGAAACAGAAAATAGAAGGCTTCTACCGATGACGTCAACCAGAAGAGTTGGAAACAAAAGACATCTCTCGGTGGACTGCATCTACCGATGACGTTAGCCGGATAAATCAATTATCCAACATCAACCGATCGCAAAACGACAAGTTTTACGACTCGCATCTACCGACGGCAAAACAAAAAAATCTCTCATTCCCTTCTTCCGATAGAATAAACTGCATACACCGATCACTAAACGACAAAGCATAATACCCACTCATACCGATAGTGTAAAATCTACATCTTCCGATAGAATTTAACCTACATCATTCGATTGAATAAATTTCATGTACCGATGACTTTACTGAGACATCATCCGATGGCTTTACTGAAGACATCTTCCGATAGACAACATAACTATAACTCAACATCTACCGATAGACATCATCTACCGATAGAGGACAGAGCGATATTTCAACTATTTCTTGCTATGCAAACACAACTCTAAGTACAGAAAAGAATTTACTACTCCACTGAAACCATTCAGAAATAATTCGAATCATTGCATTACCCAAATCCAGTAAAAACTAACATTTAAAAACTCAACAGAATATCTTTATCAGGAAATCTCAAAACGTATTCAAAATATTAAAAACCACTACTGTCATGAAAACTCAGCATACTTAAATTGAAACATTGTCAACTAAACCTTCACACCAACTGACACCAGTTAAACCGCCCCATCAACTGCCAGAATGTTACATAGATGCACTCCTCCAACCAGACTAGTCCTCAGCAAACTCAGTAAACACACCTACTGTCACTTCTTCACCTACATCACAAAACTCATCTATTAGCCTAATGCTAAGTAAGTAAAGCAGTAATGAAATGAAATGCTGATATCTGAATCTTAAACATGCAATTTCTACTTTCTCATCTCAGTTGTCATTCATCGTTTCTGTTCAGATCCCCCAGTGAAATTGGGAGTTGGATCAACTCTCCCAAAGTATAAATATACACTGACTCATTAAGGGGCGGATTAATTCCCTTAACAGTAATCTGATTCACATAGCTGTTTTCGATCCCTCTGTGAAATTGGAAGTTGGATCAACTCTCCCAAAGTATAAATATCCACTGTCTCATTAAGGGGCAGATTATTTCTCTTAACAGTAAATCTGTTTCGCATAGCTGTTTCATTATGTTCATTCCTTACCATGCCAACATGCATTCAAATTCATTTTCGTATACTTTTAAAACATGATGCATAGCATACAGACACATTCAAATAAACATGTACCTAATGTTTTGTGATGTAGGCCCGAAGGCGCAAGCAAACTTCACTTACCTGGTCTCCTGGAAATCGCTCGGTTTCAACTACTTTGGAAGCCCTGTTCACCTAATGTCATAAACAAAATACCATTCAGATCTTCACTAAACCTCATCCTACACCATTCACAAACCTAAGGAGCTAGTTTAGAAGTTCGGATCATCGCACATTCTTGATTCAACACTAACCCGAACTCAACTCACTCACAGCATTCTCAAAAATACACTCATTGCACTCTCTCTGCTATCTAGCCACTAAATCTCGAGAAAATTAAGGGAAAACTTACCTAGTTTGAGGAATGGAGATCGAGGGAAAAATTGCCTGGAACTCTGTTGAGCTTGAGCTGAATACCGAGAAAGGAAAAACGAGGGAATAGTGGCGGCTAAACCTCATTAAACCCTCCCTTAAATACTTTATCCACAATCAATTAAAATTTACCATTTTGTCCTTACTCATTCACTTATTAACTTAATCACTAAATCACTCAATTTCAATTATAAAACATCCTCTATAAATGGAAAAAGGTAAATCGGTTAATAGAAACCAGTGTTACAATCTACCCTCCTTAAAAGAATTTTGTCCTCAAAATTCAGTACCTGAATAATTCTGGATGTTGGTCCACCATGTCTTGCTGGCGCTCCCAGGTTGTCTCTTCTATGTTCTGGTTGTGCCATAAGACTTTCACCAGTGGAACCTCTTTGTTGCGCAATACCTTCATGCATAGTCTAAGATCCTTACTAGTTTCTCTTCATATGTAAGGGTAGGATGAACTTCAATACTCTGCTGTTCTACAATCTAAGATGGATCTCGTACACATTTCTTCAACATGGAAACATGGAACACATTATGGATTCCTTCCATAGAGGTTGGTAACTGTAACTGGTAGGCTGTCTTCCCAATCATTTTCAAGATTAAGAATGGTCCAATAAACCTGGGGTTCAACTTTTCTCTCTTTCCAAATCTCACAACTCCTTTGAATGGTGACACCTTGAGAAAAACTTCATCACCTATCACAAATTCCAATTCTCTACGCCTGCAATTTGCATAGCTTTTCTGTCGACTATGAGCTGCCAAAATTTTCTGTCGGATGAGGGCAACCTTCTCAACAGTTTGTTGCACAATATCAGGATCGAGCAACTGTGCTTCACCAACTTCATCCCAGTACAAAGGTGATCTGCATTTTCGTCCATATAATGCCTCGTATGGTGTCATTCCTATGGTTGCCTGAAAACTGTTGTTGTAAGAGAATTCTACTAAGGATAGATAATTGCTCCAAGAACCTTGAAAATCCAATGTGCATGCACGAAGCATATCCTCTAATGTTTGAATGGTTCTTTCGGATTGTCCATCTGTCTGAGGGTGAAAAGCTGTGCTAAAACTAAGCTGCGTTCCCATAGCCTTATGCAGACTTTTCCAAAACTTAGATGTAAATCTAGAGTCTCGGTCTGAAACTATGGTACCTGGAACTCCATGTAACCTAACAATTTCCTGCACGTACAATTCAGCAAGTTGATCCATCGAGTAAGTCACCTTTATTGGTAGGAAATGAGCTGATTTAGTTAGTCGGTCGACTATAACCCAAATTGCATCGTGTCCCTTTACTGTTCTAGGCAATCCTATAACAAAATCCATCGTTATTTGTTCCCATTTCCATTCGGGAACTGGTAAGGGTTGTAATGCTCCTACAGGTCTCTGATGTTCAGCTTTGACTTGCTGGCAGACCAGACATGATTCCACATACTCCGCCACACTTCTTTTCATACCTGGCCACCAATAATGTTGTTTAAGGTCCTTGTACATCTTTGTACTCCTAGGGTGAACAGAGAACCTGGAAGAATGTGCTTCTGAAAGAATCTCACCTCGAAGTTCTTTAACGGCAGGAACAAACCACCTATTTCTAAATTTAAGGATTCCATCGACTGAATAGTTGAAATCCGAATTAACAGTAGATCCTATGCTTAATTTGTACTTGTTGCATTTCACATCATTTGCTTGAGCTTCCTTTATTTTCTCCAGAATAGTAGGCTTTAAGGTTATGGCTGATAGTATAACTGATACACTAGATACTGCTTCTAGATTAAACCTCTGAAATTCTGACTCTAAGGCTAATGACATATTGAAAATCATAGATGGGGTTGATGTTGTTTCTCTACTCAAAGCGTCTGCCACAACATTTGCTTTACCGGGATGGTATTTTATCTCAAAATCATAATCCTTGACAAATTTCAACCATCGACGCTGCCTCATGTTTAGTTCCTTTTGTGTGAAAATATACTTCAGGCTCTTATGATCTGATAATATCTCACAAGATTGTCCATACAAGTAATGCCTTCAAATTTTAAGCGAAAATACTACTGCAGCTAATTCCAAGTCATGCGTAGGGTAATTCCTCTCATGTGTTTTCAGCTGTCTAGAGGCATAAGCTATCACTTTTCCATTCTGAATTAACACACAACCAAGACAAATTTTGGAAGCATCACAATAAATACTAAATTTACCATCTTCGACTGGAAGGGTTAAAATTGGAGTATTAGTTAGTTTCTGTTTCAAGGTCTGGAAACTATGCTCACATTCCTCAGTCCATATATACTTCACATTTTTCCTTGTTAACTTAGTAAGAGGTGTGGCAATCTTCGAAAATCCTTCAATGAACTTTCTATAATACCCTGTAATTCCAAGAAAACTCCTGATATCTGTGGCATTCCTTGGTTGGGGTCAGTCCTTAACTGCCTGAACCTTAGCTGGATCAACAGATATCCCATCCCCAGAGATAACATGTCCTAAAAAGTGAACTTGGTCCAACCAAAATTTACACTTAGAAAACTTGGCGTAAAGTTGGTGCTGTTTTAATACTTCCAACACCAAGGTCAGGTGCCTAGCATGCTCATCTTTAGTACGGGAATAGATCAGAATATCATCAATGAACACTATGACAAATTTAACTAGGTATTCATGAAACACCCTATTCAAAGATCCATAAAGACAGCTGGGGCATTTGTCAACCTAAAGGACATAACCAAAAACTCATAATGTCCATACCTTGTGCGAAAGGCAGTCTTTGGGATATCTTCAAATTTAACCTTCAACTGATAATAACCGGATCTAAGGTCAATCTTAGAGAAAACTCTTGCACCATTAAGTTGGTCAAATAAATCATCAATCCTTGGTAAAGGATACTTGTTCTTGACAGTTAACTTATTCAATTCCCTATAGTCTATGCACATACGTATTGATCCATCTTTCTTTTTGACAAAAAGGACAGGTGCACCCCACGGTGAAAAGCTAGGGCGTATGAACCCTTTCTCCAATAAATCCTCCAACCGTTTCTTCAATTCCTTAAGTTCTGTAGGTGCTAGTCTATATGGATTTTTAGACACAGGTTCGGCGCCGGGGTAAACATCTACAACAAATTCAATTTCCCTATCTGGTGGTAAACCAGGAAGGTCATCTAAAAACACTTTGGGGAAGTCTTGGACGATTAAGACATTTTGAGGATTTGCTTTTCCTACAAGCTGTGTGTCTAAAACGCTAGCTAAGAAGCACGAATACTCTCCACACAGGGAAGATCTAGTGTTAATAGAAGTCATCACAAACATTTCCTTACTCTTCCTTGAAGCTTGAAAGGTATGTTTCAAATTACCAGGGGGTTGAAAGCTAACTATTCCAGTTCTACAATCAATTGTGGCGTGGTGTTTAAACAACCAGTCCATACCTAGGATTACATCAAATCCTAATATATCCATAATTATAAGATCAGCAAGTAGACTTACGTTCCCTACTATCACGACACTGTCAAGCATCACCTGGTTAGAGTGCATGCGTTCACCGGAAGGTAATGCAACACTAAACACATGCATGGAAGGGGTAAACTGTACACCTAACTTAACAGCAAATGCAGATGCTATGAATGAATGCATCGCACCAGAATCTATTAAAGTAAAAGCAGGCACAGAGTTAATTAATATAGTACCTGACACAACAGCGGGCTGTTCCTCACCCGACTCCATCATGGAGAATATTCTTGGTTTAATCATAGCAGGACCATTCTTAGGAACTGGACAGTCTCTGCTAATGTGGCCGACCTTGTTACAATTGTAGCATCTGGTGATTCTAGGCTTCGAGCATTCCTTGAACGTGTGTCCAACCTCCTCACAGTTGAAGCACTTCCCAAAGCCCAGTCTGCATTCCCCCGGGTGGTTCTTCAAACACTTAGGACACTGGAAAAATTTCCTGACATTCTGTACCTTTCCTCCTGCTCCTTGGCTATTTTGGCCTCTTCGTTCCTCTTAGTTGGTGTGGCTGGTTAAACCTTTGCGGGACCTCCTTTGGTCCAACACATTTCCTTTCAGCTTCTTCCACTTCCAGAGCAGTGGACACGACCTCGCTGAATGTCAAGCCTTTAATACAACAAAATTTAACCCATCGGTAGATTTCTGGCTTCAGTCCATGCATAAATTTAAACACTTTATCCTCTTCCTTGTGAGCAAAATGTCCAGCAAACCTGGACAAGGACTCAAATTGTCTACTGTACTCGGCCACAGACCTTGTCTGCTTCAAGTTTAGAAACTCCAATTTCTTCGCGGTTTGGACTGTGCTGTTAAAATACTTCTCATAGAAGACGTCCTTGAACTGTGACCAAGGCATCGCCATAACATCAGTGGTGGTCTCTATTGTTTTCCCACCAGAGTTGAGCTTCACCAACCAAGTGGAATGTTGCCAACGTGACCTTGTCTCCTTCTCCAATGTTGGCACACCTAAACATACTCTCAATCTTTCTAAGCCATCCATCAGCAACAACTGGATCAGATGACTGTCCATCAAACGTGGGTGGTCTTAGTCTCCGAAATCTATCTCCAGAATGTTCATTGCAAGAACCCGAGTTGTCACTTCCTTGCACCTCTCGGTTCAACAGTACTCCTAGTTGGTCAGACTGTTGGCGCACTAGATCAATTTGCTGACGCACTAAATCCGTCAGCTGCCTAATCACACTAGGCTCCTCTTCCTCTCTCATATTTGGCATTTCTCTTGGCACTCTAGGTCTCCCTGGGCGTCTGGCCATTGTACTAAATTCCAGCACAGGGTTAATTACACTCTTAAATATCTATTAACTAAGGTTAACATAAACAGTTACAGTTGTTGAAGTACTTCCATGCAACGATTGGCACTGATGAGTAATCTTTTGAACGGTTTAATTGAATGTCTCTGATACCATACTGTAATGCCCCGAGTTATCTGAACCCGATTCGTCACACAAAAGCCCGTACACGACTAAGAAATTTCAACCATAATTTAAAACTTCTCTCAACATTCAAGATTTGACATTTGCTAGAATCTCAATACATTTAAAAATTTGCAGCGGAAATCATTTTAGCGACAATAGAGTTTAAACAAAACTACGAAACATTGTTTGAAATGCTAAGAAACAATCATCAATTAGGAAATAAAGGTTTAAACCGTGGAATACTTGAGAAGTTGCAGAAGTCAGACGCATTTGCCGATGAATAAAGTCAACGGAAGAAGCAGAAACAGAAAATAGAAGGCTTCTACCGATGACGTCAACCAGAAGAGTTGGAAACAAAAGACATCTCTCGGTGGACTGCATCTACCGATGACGTCAGCCAGATAAATCAGTTATCCAACATCAACCGATCGCAAAATGACAAGTTTTACGACTCGCATCTACCGATGGCAAAACGACAAAAATCTCTCATTCCCTTCTTCCGATAGAATAAACTGCATACACCGATCACTAAACGACAAAGCATAATACCCACTCATACCGATAGTGTAAAATCTACATCTTCCGATAGAATTTAACCTACATCATCCGATTGAATAAATTTCATGTACCGATGACTTTACTGAGACATCATCCGATGGCTTTACTGAAGACATCTTCCGATAGACAACATAACTATAACTCAACATCTACCGATAGACATCATCTACCGATAGAGGACAAAGCGACATTTCAACTATTTCTTACTATGCAAACACAACTCTAAGTACAGAAAAGAATTTACTACTCCACTGAAACCATTCAGAAATAATTCGAATCATTGCCTTACCCAAATCCAGTAAAAACCAACATTTTAAAACTCAACATAATATCTTTATCAGGAAATCTCAAAACGTATTCAAAATATTAAAAACCACTACTGTCATGAAAACTCAGCATACTTAAATTGAAACATTGTCAACTAAACCTTCACACCAACTGACACTAGTCGGGAACCAGTCCCATAACGTAAAAAACTGCCCAAGAACCAGACCGAACCGACGGTCCAGTCCGGTCCACCGGTTCTGGTCGGGTTCTGCCCACCCCTAGAAAGAAGGTCAGCCGAAACCAAGGTCTTGGCTCGAGATTGTGTCATGGGTCCTTGAGGCATATCAACTGCTTTTCACAAAAAAAGTCAACAGTGAAAAAAGAGGGTCACAAAAGAACTGCTCCAGAACATTATCACAAAAAATCCATGATCCAAAGACCCAACAACACCTCGTGAGAGCCAAGGAAAACTGTGACAGCGATCCCAAGATCTAGCTCATCACCCAAGTGGCTAGCGACCAATAGTCAACCACGACACTAACTCAAACAATCAACACCCTAATCAAGTTTAGGGATTCAAAACCCAAAGAGCGCGTCATCACTGTACTACTTCCATTTTCCATTAATGCAAACTAACCTTCATGCAACAGAATATGTAACATGATAGCCTCGTGATACTTTGACACCGAAACTGTCTAAAGTATCAAGAGGGTTCATTCTCTGAACAAATCACAACAAAATCATATATCATGTATGCTGAAAATAAATGTGAGAAAATAACTCGTACATATACGTATAAAATCTGATGTGATGGCGACTAGGCCCCATTATACTTTTATAGGTGGCAACCCACCAAGATAATAGTTTTCAAAAGACATGCAATGCTATAAGGAAGGATAAAATTCCTACCTCGACGATGACTACTCCTCTTCCATACAGTAGCGGCAACCTCTGGCATTACCTCGAAATCAACAAACTCGTCCGAGCTTAAAAGAAAACCAAGGTCATGAATATCTCATTCAACACTAAGGGTAGACTTGGATGGGTCCTACACTAGGACTAGGAACCCAATCCAAAATACTATAAATGACTGTTTCCAAAATAAAGGTCGTGCGATCGACACTTCACCCAAGCAGTTGACATTTGGAACTTAGATAAAGGTCGTGCAGTCGACACTTCACCCAAGCAGTCGACACTTTAAATTCTCAGGTTTCACCATGTGTCGATTGGTCCCCAAGACAATCGACACTTCAAACACTCAGGTTTAGCATCAGCTGACACTTCATCCAAAAGTGTCAACACTTGCTCGCCAGTTGACACTCCTGTTAAGTGTCAACCTCTTAAACCCTCAGGTCCTCGCTAGAATGTTCGTCCGCTCGACACTTCTCCTCAAAGGGTAGACCGTAGGTAGACTCTTGGGAAGGGGAGTTCGTGGAACTCGCTCTTCCACGAAGTTTGTTTACTTCAAACAATGATTATACCTGTACACACTCCAAATATGCCAAAAATATAGAAATATTGAATGGATTCGAGCTCCATTGCCTGAAACCAGTCCTAACCTAACTAAACCTCCATTTTTATGAAAATAGAGAGAATATGAGGTTTACCTTTGAAGTGGCTACACCAATGTCGATGTTAGAAGCCTCACAAATGCGTCTTAGGCCTCAGAACGCGACGACTCACACTCAAGCTCGCACCCCTCTCTTTCCCTCTCTCCTCCACTCTTTTTCTTTGGCGGCTTCGCAAAATGGGGAGCAAAAGGTTTGCCAAACCCTTTTATCAAACTTTTCCTTACTTACACTTTAATCTCACTATTTAATTAATTTATTTTACCTTCCATTTATTCTATTAACATATAAAATGTTAATCCTTAAATTCCAAACATTTTCTCACAAATTACTCCAGAGGTAACGTCATTTCTTTCAAATTTAACCATATAGTAATTTTCCGAATTGCTCATTTTGACCAATTGATCAAAAAATTTAACGTGACTATAAAAGACATAGTGAGTCAACCCATGACATGTATAACGCCTGGAAATTTCGTTTTAAGGGTTTTGAGATTTAGGATTTTCGAGTTTTTTGCCCGTTAGGGTTATTTTGGTAAATAAGAAATTTAGGCCCATTTTCTGAATGGGAAGTTTCATTAGTGCCCTAGGAATTAATGAAGATTTTTAGAGTAATGAGTAAAATTTTAGAAATCCAAATCGATAGTGTGACACTCGAGTTCCATTTTTAGCCCTATAGCATTTTAATTCGTAAAAATAGTAAATTAAGGCCGTTTTCTAAACGGGAGGTTTCGTTAGAACCCTAGGAGTAAGTTGGAACATTTGGAGAAACAAGAAAATTTCGAAGAAACCAAATCGATAGACGAAATAACGGATTAAGTAAAGGATTTCTTGGAAGGGCGAAAAAGTAATTTGATAAGTTAATTTTTACTAAAATCAAAATAACCTCCCCCCCCCCCCCCCCCACAAATCAGATTTTCTCTCTTCATGCCAGAAGCCCTCCCTTTCTCTCCCTTGCGATTTTCTTCTCCCGTGGGAGATTCTCCACTTCGGCCAACGACGTTCGTTTCTCTAGCGATTTATTCCCCGTTTCTCTCAACGGATAAACCCTCTAGGTAAGCTCTAAGCATTAGGCACGTTTTGTTTCATTTTTAGGGTGTTATTCGATTTAGGTTTGAGGAATTTATCATTTTGGTTAGAAATCAGTAGTTTAATGATAATAATGCCCTTTGATGATGCATTTGTTGTTATTTAAGTAGATTGAATGAATTAATGGTGTTTGGTTGATAGTTAGGGTTAATTTGGGTGATTGGAGGTTGTAAAATTTCCATTAATGGAGTTTGGTTTGTTTTGAGTGTGAATTGCTCGATAGAATGCTCGAATGAAGTGAATTAGAGTTTTAGGAAAATTTGCCTTAGTTAGGAGTTTCGGGTAATTGGGGAATCATTGGGTATAATTCGAGAATTTGCTATAGCATGACAAAGTAGATGTTATGGGTGACGTATAGGCTTTTGAATCGTTGAAAACGGATGTCGGATTAGGGAGAAATTAGTGAATGAATGTGTGCACGTAAGGTGTTTAAAGAATTGCCTAAATGAATGGTTGTTTTGGTTTTAGAAACGGTTTGTGTTAAGTCGGTTCTAACGACGGATTGTGAATTGCCTTAGGTGAACCAAGCTAAGGACAGTGCTCGGCATTGCTAAGGATGCCAGTTAAGTGTGTGCTAGGTTTTCGGTCCTTAAGGCCCTACATTGTATTGATGCTAGGTTTTATGCGTTTCGATGGTGTTTTCATGATTTTGAGGTTTTAACGAGTCGGGTAGCCTAGGACGTGTGTTATTAGTGGTTGTTAGGTTCGTTTATGAGTTGAGTACGTTTATGCACGTTATTGAACTGTCATTGATGGTATGTTATGTGTAGTTCTCTCATGCATCATGTTTTCTCAAAAAGAGCATACGAAATGTTTTATAAGCATGTTTTACGAAAAGTAAAGTAAAAAGATGAAAATGATATACATGTTTCTTACGAGCAAAGATCATGTTTCTCACGAGCAAAGATTTTGTGTTCTCAAGAGTTATGGCAAGTTTTCTTACGGGGCAAGTCATGTAAAGTAAAGTAAAGAAACAAAAAATAAACATGTTTTATAAAAAGTCATGCATTCACATATATGTACATGTTAGTGCACTCCTTACGGAGTGTTTGTAACACCCGAAAAATTTTCTATTGTGCGTAGCCTTAGACTAGGTTACATTATGAGTGTTTAATACTAATTTAGAGTTTTCCTAAGTCATGGAAAGGAAAGCAAGAAATGGAAGAGAAATTTGAGTGAAAATCTTTGGATTAGTGTAGTTAGGAAATTGTGTTGTGTAAAAATTTGATAAAAGAAAATTTAATTAAAAAGTGGGATTAATGGTAGTACATTTCACGTTGGAAATAAGAGAGCAAAGGTGGTGGGGTGTTTTTTAAATTTTTTTAAAGATTCGTGCTTAAAAATCAAAAGTGAAAAGTGGTGTTAGGTTCAATGTGAAAATGGATCATCTTCTTTATTAATCCTCCACAGTTTTTCTCTTCTCCATAGCCGATCTCCTTTCCTCTCTTTCCTTCAAGTTTTACAAGGAGTGTTGAGGTAAGATTACATGGGTTATATGTTGTATGCCTCTAGGTGATAGATTTTGGTGTTTTTAGGGTGTTTTGTGGAGATTTGATTAAGGTTTGGAAAATCCTAAATGAGGATTTCGAAATTTGCATGCCTTAGCTAGTTTTCTTCCCAAATTTAATGGTTTAACTCTTAGATATGTTAGTTTAGACTATTTTTGGAGTTAGATTTGAGTTTTGGTTGAAGTTGTGCAAAAAACTGATTTTTAAAACAATGAGGCCAATTCTGTTTTTGATGCTTTTCGATAGGCTAATTGGTTTGGTTGCTAAGTTTGATTATTTCAATGGATGGTAGACGTGTAGAGGTTTACGGAATGAGGTGGAACGTCTAAATCCGTTGAAAAACAAGTAAGTTATAGCCAATTGAAGTTTGTATACTAAAATGGTGCGAAATTCGGGTTTTAAGAGTTATGTTCTAAATTTTGGTTGACTTGTGTTTAGTTTTAGGTTAGATAAATTCCTTAGAGTGTTGCTAAGTGGTTTTCCCTATTTTCTAGGTTGTCAAGCGAGTAATTTAACTGGACGAAGTGAGCAAAAATGTGCCAAGTAATTAGGTAAGTAGAGGAGCGTTTTCGTTGCCTTCGGGCCTACACCATAGAATGGTAGGGGTGGTTGTTTTTTGTTTTGGTTTGAGCATTTTGTTTTGATGCATCATGGTTTTAATTACGAAATAAGAGTTTTAGTATGTTTTGCGTTTTGGTTATGAAAAGTAAGAAAATAAGATGATGGATATGCAACTCGATAGAATAGCCTTATCGGGCAAGTGGCTCGTGTGTAGCATCCCCCGAAAGGGATTCTACGATTGATGCTATGCTGAAAATATGTAATGTGTCGTGAGTATGAACGCCTCGATATGCTCGTACTAGAAGGCACACTGAGGGTTCTATGATCGATGTGGGAGGGGATCTGGTATGGCCGTCCCGGATTGTTTTAGGATGTGTGCCTTCAATCTTGCTCGGTGGGTCAGGGTGTGGCCGTCTCGGATTGTGTTAGGACGCGTGCCTACTTAATTCACATGTAAAAGTGAAAGATAAATGAAAACAACAGAGTGTGTAGAAACGACATTTAGGGGTTGAGTTGATCTACATGGTTTTGATTTGCATTTGTAACGCCCCGAATTTTATAAACCCGGTTCGTTACCCATAACACAGTACATGACTAAGAAATTCTGGTAAATTTTTAAAACTTCGCTCAACGGTCAAAATTTGACATTTATTTAAAGCATCAAGACTTGCAGTGGAAAAGAAAATCTTTTGCGTAAAACAGGATTAAACAAAACTATAAAATAATACTTAATTAACAGTAAATATAATGGGAACAATTTGCAAAAGAAACGGGAGCGTAAGACATTGAATATTTAAAAGTCTTAAAATTTGAACACTTCTTCCGCTAAACAGTGACAATCGAACGACACGTCGACTACCCACATCCATCGCTCACGTCCACCGATCAAATCCTTCGAACGACAGTAACCCTCAGCATCCACCGATAGACAACATCCATCGATAGGCTACACCCACCGATAGACAACATCCACCGGTGAACAGTAACACTCAACATCCACCAATAGACTACATTTACCAGTGAACTGTAACACTCAGCATCTATCGATAGACAACATCCATCGGTGAACAGTAACACTCAACATCCACCGATAGACAACATCCACAAGTGAACAGTAACACTCAACATCCACCGATAGACAACATCCACCGGTGAACAGTAACACTCAACATCCACCGATAGACAACATCCACCGTGAACAGTAACACTCACATCCACCGATAGACAACATCCACCGGTGAACAGTAACACTCAACATCCACCGATAGACAACATCCACCGGTGAACAGTAACACTCAACATCCACCGATAGACAACATCCACCGGTGAACAGTAACACTCAACATCCACCGATAGACAACATCCACCGATAGACAACATCCACCGGTGAACAGTAACACTCAACATCCACCGATAGACAACATCCACCGGTGAACAGTAACACTCAACATCCACCGATAGACAACATCCACCGGTGAACAGTAACACTCAACATCCACCGATAGACAACATCCACCGGTGAACAGTAACACTCAACATCCACCGATAGACAACATCCACCGGTGAACAGTAACACTCAACATCCACCGATAGACAACATCCACCGGTGAACAGTAACACTCAACATCCACCGATAGACAACATCCACCGGTGAACAGTAACACTCAACATCCACCGATAGACAACATCCACCGGTGAACAGTAACACTCAACATCCACCGATAGACAACATCCACCGGTGAACAGTAACACTCAACATCCACCGATAGACAACATCCACCGGTGAACAGTAACACTCAACATCCACCGATAGACAACATCCACCGGTGAACAGTAACACTCAACATCCACCGATAGACAACATCCACCGGTGAACAGTAACACTCAACATCCACCGATAGACAACATCCACCGGTGAACAGTAACACTCAACATCCACCGATAGACAACATCCACCGGTGAACAGTAACACTCAACATCCACCGATAGACAACATCCACCGGTGAACAGTAACACTCAACATCCACCGATAGACAACATCCACCGGTGAACAGTAACACTCAACATCCACCGATAGACAACATCCACCGGTGAACAGTAACACTCAACATCCACCGATAGACAACATCCACCGGTGAACAGTAACACTCAACATCCACCGATAGACAACATCCACCGGTGAACAGTAACACTCAACATCCACCGATAGACAACATCCACCGGTGAACAGTAACACTCAACATCCACCGATAGACAACATCCACCGGTGAACAGTAACACTCAACATCCACCGATAGACAACATCCACCGGTGAACAGTAACACTCAACATCCACCGATAGACAACATCCACCGGTGAACAGTAACACTCAACATCCACCGATAGACAACATCCACCGGTGAACAGTAACACTCAACATCCACCGATAGACAACATCCACCGGTGAACAGTAACACTCAACATCCACCGATAGACAACATCCACCGGTGAACAGTAACACTCAACATCCACCGATAGACAACATCCACCGGTGAACAGTAACACTCAACATCCACCGATAGACAACATCCACCGGTGAACAGTAACACTCAACATCCACCGATAGACAACATCCACCGGTGAACAGTAACACTCAACATCCACCGATAGACAACATCCACCGGTGAACAGTAACACTCAACATCCACCGATAGACAACATCCACCGGTGAACAGTAACACTCAACATCCACCGATAGACAACATCCACCGGTGAACAGTAACACTCAACATCCACCGATAGACAACATCCACCGGTGAACAGTAACACTCAACATCCACCGATAGACAACATCCACCGGTGAACAGTAACACTCAACATCCACCGATAGACAACATCCACCGGTGAACAGTAACACTCAACATCCACCGATAGACAACATCCACCGGTGAACAGTAACACTCAACATCCACCGATAGACAACATCCACCGGTGAACAGTAACACTCAACATCCACCGATAGACAACATCCACCGGTGAACAGTAACACTCAACATCCACCGATAGACAACATCCACCGGTGAACAGTAACACTCAACATCCACCGATAGACAACATCCACCGGTGAACAGTAACACTCAACATAACCAAAATACTAAGGCTATCACTGTCTTTAAAATTCTCAGCAAAAGTAAACTGGACATTAGTTCACAACTTTCTAAAAATCCAGCAAAATAATTATATCTAAAACCAAATCATGTTTTCATAATCAGAACAAGAAAACCACAGAGGTGTTAAAAACATCAAAACTACTGCTGTTATTAAAATCCTCAGCACACTTCAATAAAACACTTAACCACTGAGACTTCACATACTGACATTTGTTAAACCGCCTCATCAGAGTACCAGACCGTGACATAGATGTGCTCCATCAACATCACCTATTCTTCTGTAAACTCAAAGGGAAGCGGATCAATTTTTCCAAAGTATTTTCCTTGTTGACCACCCCCCCTTTCGATGGGAATCAGATCAATTTTCCCAAAGTATAAATCCTCTACTAGATTAAGGGGCGGATTAGTTCCCTCAATAGCTGATTTGATACAATCTGTCCATCTCTCACCATGCCTTTACATGTAAATTCATTTTCGTTCTCAATCAATAAAACATGATGCATGACATACTAAAAAACATTCATAAACACACATAAACCCTACTGTTTTGTGATGTAGGTCCGAAGGCACACACATACTTTACTTACCTGGCTTCCTTGAAATGCTAGGTTGTAAGCTACCTCAGAAGTTTGCTCACCTAAAGCCATAAACAGAACATTAATCAGATCTTCACTAAACTTAATCCTAAATAAACTAGAAATGTAACACCCGACATTCTCAGTCAGGTGATTTTCTTAACGGAATTAACAGTCACCTCTTTATTTGACCTTTTATTTAATAATCATATGCCAAAGCTTATTGGATTTCTATTGTAGTGACAGAATTGTAATTAAGGAGAAACCTATTTGGTATAAGTAGAAATGGAAACTCTTAAACCTCACAAAAACCCCACTGTAGCCGACATTCCCTCTCGGCGATTCCCATCCTCCCAGAACTCTTTCTCTCTCGCAGCAGGTAGCCTTCTTCATCAACAACCGATTCTCCTTCGTTCTCATCGATACTCAGCTTACCAGGTAAGACTTAATGAATGTAGTTACTAGTAGATACTTTGAGCTCTGTTTTCGGTTAGAACCCGAGGTTTCAGATTCTTTAATGGCAGAGTAATAATAAGACCATTTCTAATATTCGTTTAGTAAAGGCATTTCCGTGTTGATTCTGGACATTTAGATAGTTGTATGCGATTAGTTACTGGGTTAAATCTGGTTATTTAGATTGTAGAAATTTAATCCACGTACACAAGGTGCTCGGCAGAAGAATATAGAAATACAAGTAGGTTAAGCATTATGATGATTTTTGGTTAGCACTATTAGGGTTTTATTTTTAACTTGGTAATGTGAAATGATTTAGGTGAAGAAGATTTGAAAGGAGTATTCCATTTGCAAAGGACACCAGGTAAGTGAATGTATTAAGATTTTTGGCCATTAGGGCTGTCACAACTCGAGAGGGGGCCTAACAGAAACGCCAGGTTAAACGATCAACCTCGGAGAGGTCCACCGTCTAACCTAAGGCTAAATGCGGAAGATTAGCACTGATCCAGGACCTCCTCGAAGCAACAAATAAAAGAGAGTACAAACAATCGTAGAAATACAAGATAAATGAGAATAATTACATGCCAAAATAAAGTACAATCTCGAATGTCTTACATACACAAATCTGTAGGAAATAAAAAGTGTGACCCTAGGGAAAATCCACACGACAGAGCTCACTTCCTAGCCTTCCTTCCTTTACCTGTAGAGGGGGAGTCGATGGGGTGAGTGACAAACTCAGTATGGGATGTTATACCTACCACTCAAGGATGCATGTCTATCAAATCAATGCACGTTTTAAAAATCAAAACCAATTTCAATGTTATTCATTTCTCTTCTTATTATCCATTTAAAACGGTTAATGGGGCTAACGATAAAATAAATATATATAGTGAAAATAGGCCCACATCAACAATGCTATTATAAAAATAGATATCCAGGTGTACAGTGAAAAGAGAGGTCACTCACGGATCCTCCGAACCACTCCAACACAGAAAGGCCGCGATAACACCAGGCAGGGCCTGATAGGGAGAAGAGAAAAGGTCAATCACCAGGAGGGAGGAACCACTCAGCCCTGGGCCATCGGGACACGCGCTAGGGCACACCAGGAGGGACGAACCACTCAACCCTGGGCCCAAGGGGTCCATAAGGTGGACTTAACATACCGGGCTAGCAACAAACAGACACTGGCCAGGTCGGGTAACTGGGCGAGCATACCTCCGAGCCCATTCCACCTATTCTCAGGGGGCGTACCCTACATTCCGCCTATTCTAAGGAGGCGTACCCTACATTCCACCTATTCTCAGGGGGCGTACCCTATCCAAACAAGTGTGGGGAGTACCACAACAACTGGGCAAAACCCCCTGATACTCCTAGCATAAGGGCCCAGCTAAGAGTGCCAGACGATTATCTCCAGTATCAACTCCAATTGGCACAGCAGAAGACAATTGCATGAACAACACCAAATGCACGTATAAAACCAACTACATGCCAAATATGATAAATCTCAGGACAATTCTCAAATACACTACGTCGGCAAAGGCAAGTAAAACATGGCATCGAAATCTAATCGGTAGTGTAAATCAATGATAAAGTATACGTGCCACCATATGCAAAATAATTATGCCAGTAAAATGCCGACCTCAATACTAGTGGTATCCCACCAAAATAATATACGTGCATGTGCATATAGGTATAACGTAGTAAGTATAATAATCCATACCCCTGCGGCGAGTCCTCCTATCTTCGGTAAACCGTGGCTCCTCAAGAATTGCTTCCAAATAAGCAAAATCCTTTGAATCTGAGAAACAACACAAGGAAGGAACCCCGTTAAGGTCCAATTCGGTCCAGAAACGATATAAATTACGATTCGGGGCGAAAACGGGCTAAAATGGCTCGAGTTGACTTTTGGTGAAAAAGTCAAAGTCAACGGTCAAAGTCAAAGTCAACGGTCAACCGTTGACTTTGACTGACCGGACCGGTTCGGGTCGGCCTGGTTCGGGTCCAACCAACCCGATTCGAGTTGGTCCGGGTCGGATCGGTTTGACCCGAACCGACCCGTTCCAACTGGGCTCGGGCTAGACCCGGCCCAAACCCAAATCGGGTCGGACCAGGCGGGTTCGACCCATATTGGGCTGGGTTGGCCCAGCCTGGTGGGCTGGGTCAAACTTGGCCCAGAAGACCATAGGGTCTGGGCCCAGCTTGGCCAAACCCAACCGGGCCCAAGTCGGCCCAGGCCCACCCCAACCCTGGGTCCGAGTCAACTCGGCCTTGGGCCTGAGTCAACTCGGCCTAACACCCGAGTTGACTCAGCCCACCGTCGAGTTGACTCGACCGCCGACAACCACACGCCGGCGACACTCCGGCGACACGCCGGCGACCAACCCGGGTCGTAAAAACACGATTTCTTACCTGTTTTTCACCGAAAATCGTTTCCAACGCGTTTCTAACCACTTTTCGAGTCGATCCCTGCCAAAAACATCAAGAATCGACTCCCAAAAATTCAGATCTAACGAAAACCTAAAACCCGAAACTTCTCGGGCAAAAATCGAGAGAATGTGGGGTTACCTTCGAAAACGCCCTTCATAAACGTTGATCTACTCTTCGAGACGAACGTTTTGACACCAAAAACGCAACGAACGGAGGTCGTTCCGGCGTCGGCGTCTTTCTCCCCCTCGCGGCTCTCTCTGTCTCTCCTTTCTCTCTCTCTCCTCTGGTTGCTTTTTGAAAACCCTCGACAGATAAGGTTTCTTTTTGAAACCTTATCTTTTAATTTTTATTTTATTAATTGTTTTATTTTTAATATTTTATTTTATATTAAATTTTTATATTAAATTCATTTCATTTATTATTTTACCTACCTCATTATTATTTTACCTACTTCTTTTTATTTTGATTTTAATTAATTGTTTTATTAACATTCTACAATTAATTACCTTTAATTGAACGTTCAGTTTCACGATCTAAATTTATACCGTAAATTAGCGAAATTGATCCCAATTATTTACACTTAAAATTCGCGAAAAATTTACTCAAATTTTTACTACTAAAATTTGACGGGTTTTACATCTTTTCCCCCTTTTTATGAATTTCGTCCTCGAAATTCGCCTCAACTACACATCATAGAAAAAATCTAGGGTACCTATTCGCCATATCGGACTCTAGCTCCCATGTAGCTTCTTTGTCTGTGTGGTTCCTCCATTGCACCAGAACATACGGAGCCTCCCGACGACGAAAACGCCGAAGCTCGCGTCCCAAAATCTTTTCTGGCACCTCGTCGTACGTCGCGTCAGCCTGGACCGTTACCTCATCCCACGAAACATTATGAGACGGATCAGGAATGTACTTCCTCAGTTGGGATATATGGAAAACATTGTGCACATGCCCCAACTGAGGAGGTAACTCCAGCCGGTAAGCCACCACTCCAATCCTCTCAACAATTTGGAACGGCCCAATGTACCTCGGGGCTAACTTTCCCTTCACCCCGAACCTGCTGACACCACGGGTAGGATGAACCTTCACAAAGACAAAGTCCCCAGCATCAAACTCAACTTCACGTCTCTTCAGGTCTGCATAACTCTTTTGACGACTCTACATGACCTTCAGCCTCTCACGAATCTGGTTGATCTTCTCTGTGGTCTCTCGAATGATATCTGGCCTAAGCGCAAGTCGTTCTTCTTTTTCCGCCCAACACAAAGGAGAACGACATGGCCGACCATACAAAGCCTCAAACGGAGAAACCCCGATGCTGGTTTGGAAGTTGTTGTTGTACACAAACTTAACCAGTGGCAAGTGGTCTATCCAACTGCTACCAAAATCCAGAATACAGGACCTCAATATATCCTCTAAGATCTGAATAGTCTTCTCGGACTGCCCATCTATTTGGGGATGATGTGCAGTACTCATCTGGGTCTTTGTACCGAGCTCCTTCTGCAATCCTCTCCATAAATCTGAAGTGAAACGAGGATCACGGTCAGACACAATGCTCAAAGGTACCCCATGGAGACGAACAATGTTCTGCACATACAACCGACTGAGCTTGGCAACAGAAAAAGTCATCCGAATAGGAATGAAATGTGCCGACTTCGTCAATCGATCCACAATAACCCAGATAAAATCAAATCTCTGAGGAGTCCTGGGAAGATGGGTAACCAAGTCCATGGTAACCTCCTCCCACTTCCATTCCGGAATCGGTAATGGCTGGAGCAAACCCGCTGGCCGCTGGTGCTCGGCTTTAACTCTCTAGCAGGTCATGCATCGGGCAACAAATTCTGCTACCTCTCTCTTCTTGCCAACCCACCAGTACTGACGCTTCAGATCCTGATACATTTTGGTACTGCCGGGGTGGATGGCAAAACTGGATCTGTGCGCCTCATCCAAAATAGCCTGCCTCAAGTTGGCGATGTTGGGAACCGCTACCTTACCACGATAGAATAGGTCCCCAACAGCATTCACCGACCAACCCTCAAGTTGTTCCCCATTCTGAAGCTGTCCCACCCTGAATACAAGCTCCTCATCTTGCCGCTGTAGCTGCTTCACCCTTGTGAGCATCGATGGTGTAGCCACTACATGGTAGATGTAAGCCTAGCTCCCAGTATCATGATACTGTAACTGAAAATCCCCAATCACCAAAGACTTCCTCCACTCATCTAGAATCATGCAGGAAATGGAAGCACGAGGATACCGGCTCAATGCATCAGCCACTGCATTAGCCTTGCCTGGGTGGTATTCCAGACTAAAATCACAATCCTCCAAATACTCCACCCATCCGCGCTGCCTCAAGTTGAGGTCCTTCTGAGTGAACAAGTACTTTAAACTCTTGTGATCCGAGAAAACCTGGAAGCTGACCCCATATAAATAACTCCGCCATATCTTCAAAGCAAAGACGATGGCAGCAAGCTCTAGGTCGTGGGTAGGATAATTCTGCTCATGGGGCTTCAACTGTCGAGAGGCATAAGCCACAACCTTACCCTGCTGCATCAATACACAACCCAAACGAACCCCGGAGGCGTCAGTATACACAGCATAAGGAAGGTTCCCATCCGGAACTGTCAGAATAGGAGCACTGGTCAACCTTCGCTTCAATTCTTCGAAGGCATTCTGACAGTCGACATCCCAAACAAACCGCACATCCTTGCGAGTGAGTTTGGTAAGTGGCGCAGCAATAGAAGAAAAGTTCTGTACAAAGCGCCGATAATATCCAGCTAACCCGAGGAAGCTACGAATCTCCGAGACGTTCTTGGGTGGTGGCCAGCCCACTACCGCCTCAATCTTCACAGGATCAACAGAAATACCATCCCGCGAAACGATATGACCCAAGAACTTCACCTCAGAAGCCCAGAAATCACATTTGCTGCACTTCGCATATAACTGATGCTCCCTCAAGGTTTGTAGGACAATGCGGAGAGGCTCTCGATGTTCACGACGAGTCTTTGAATAAATCAGGACGTTATCAATGAAGACTACCACAAACCAATCCAGATAAGGCCGGAAGATCCTGTTCATAAGATCCATAAACACCGCTGGGGCATTTGTAAGCCCGAACGGTAAGACCAAGAACTCAAAATGTCCATATCTGGTCCGGAAAGCAGTCTTAGGTATATCCTCCTCCCGAATCTTCACCTGATGATACCCTGTCCTCAGATCAATCTTCGAAAAATATCGTGAACCACCGAGCTGATCAAAGAGGTCGTCAATACGTGGAAGCGGGTACTTGTTCTTAACAGTAACCCTGTTCAGCCTCCGATAATCAACACATAACCTCAACGACCCATCCGCCTTTTTAGCAAACAAAACGGGAGAGCCCCAGGGCGACCCACTCTCCCTGTAGGCAGGTATAGAAACTGGAGTAGCCCCTGGAACGAGATCGATACAAAACTCAATCTCTCTGTCTGGAGGTAAACCCAGTAGCTCATCAGGAAAGACGTCATCATACTCCCTGACGACTGAGACATCAATCTCCTGCACCGCGGTCTAAAGGTCTAGGTCCATCGACCAAAGTCCCCCATACTGTTTCAATCCACTCCTGCCTCGTAAACATACTCGAAACATAGAGTTCACAATCCCCGTACAAGGACCTCGGTGGTAGGTAACAACCCTGCCGGACTTCGAGGTAACTGTGACCCGCCTCAAGTGGCAATCAACTATCGCCTGATATTTCATCAGCCAATCACAACCCAGAATGACGTCAAACTGCCTCAAAGGCAGGACAATAAGATCGGCTGAAAACTTGCAGTCGTCGATCACCACACAAACTGATCTGTAGATATAAGCAACTCCACTCCTGTCGCCCAGCGGAGTATTCAAAAAGAAAGGGGTTCCCATCTCTTCGATGGCCAAACCCAACACCTCAGCAAAATCAGCAGAAATAAACGAATGCGACGCCCCAGTATCAAATAAAACCTGAGCAAAAGTATGGAAGATCAGAATTGTCCCATCCACAACCGCAGGCTGGTCTGGCACAAGAAAATAATCGACCTGGTCCACTGCATATGACTGACCAGCAACTCCCTTACCTTTATAATCGCGACCACGGCCGCTAGCTCTGGTGGTAGACCCATGATATCCACCAGTCCTTTGCTGCTGGACAGGAGGTGAACCACTAGCAAAGGGCTGCCCGATCGGTCGATAGGGAGTATCAAGGACAGGCCTATCCTCTGCTCGGCGCTGGGGTGTCTGAAACTGAGCCTGCTGAAAAGGTGGTCGGGTCTGTCCCCGATGCTAGCCCGGAGGGGAGAATGACTCGGTAGCTGTGGGAATATGAAAGAAGTGCCGCGGCTGCTACCTTGGAGGGGAGAATGACTCAGTAGCTGCGGCAATATGAAAGGAGTGTCGCGGCTGCTGCCCCTGAGGTTGGTTCAGCGGACATTCCCTCCTAAAATGACCCGGCTGCCCACAGGTATGGCAAGAATAAGGGGAGTACCTGCTGCTCCCCGACGATCTGCCACTAGATCCAGAAGAGTGACTAGCACTGCCACCCTGATCTGACACCTGTCGCTGACCCTCCTAGTCATCTTCCTCCCTGAAGATCGACGGTCTGATCCGTGCAAAGAGGTGCTATCTCCCGAACTGCACAATCTCTCTATCCTCAGGGCGGCCTCATAAGCACGAAGCAAACTATCATACTGATTCACAGCTACAATTCGCTTGATACCGAAATTTAAGCCCTGAATAAATTTAAAAACCTGGGCCTCCACACTGACCCCTCCAGAATATGGTAACAAGTGAATAAAACGATTTTAATAATCAGTCACGGATGTAGACCCCTGCACCAGCTCGTAATATGCTCTAGTCATTATGCCCCTATACTCTCTGCTGCTGAACTGGCTACAAAACAGAGAAGTGAACTCAGCCCATCCCATAGACTCGACATTAAACTCATTGCGGATGGCTAACCACCAGCGCCTAGCTGCCTCCCTCAGAAAATGGACAGCTATAGGAACTCTGGACTCAGCCGGCGTCTGGAGAGTCTCGAAGTTAAGCTCCATAACCTCGAGCCAGCTCTCAGCCTCCGCTGTATCAGTACCACCCACAAAGGTTGGAGGGTTGAGTTGGTTGAACTCTCGAAAGTATACCCCTCGGGTGGTTGTCGAAGCAGGGGTGGGATCAGGGGTAGGAACAGGAGCAGGAGGTGGAGCCTGAGCATCGCTCACCAGGTTCCGCAAAGCCTCCAATATAGAAGACATGGTGCTAGGGTCCTGATCGGGGGTACGAGGAACTCTCCTCCTTTGTGGCATTGTGACTCTTCTGCAAAACATGAGATTGTACCACATTAGCACTTTTCATCAATCATCCTTTACACGTATCCTACTAACTGCTCATACTTGATCTCAAACATTTGTCACTAAGAGGTCACTGAACCTTGAGCTTTGATACCAATAAATTTCTGTCACAACCCGAGAGGGGGCCTAACAGAAACGCCAGGTTAAACGATCAACCTCGGAGAGGTCCACCGTCTAACCTAAGGCTAAATGCTGAAGATTAGCACTGATCCAGGACCTCCTCGAAGCAACAAATAAAAGAGAGTACAAACAATCGTAGAAATACAAGATAAATGAGAATAATTACATGCCAAAATAAAGTACAATCTCGAATGTCTTACATACACAAATCTGTAGGAAATAAAAAGTGTGACCCTAGGGAAAATCCACACGACAGAGCTCACTTCCTAGCCTTCCTTCCTTTACCTGTAGAGGGGGAGTCGATGGGGTGAGTGACAAACTCATTATGGGATGTTATACCTACCACTCAAGGATGCATGTCTATCAAATCAATGCACGTTTTAAAAATCAAAACCAATTTAAATGTTATTCATTTCTCTTCTTATTATCCATTTAAAACGGTTAATGGGGCTAACGATAAAATAAATATATATAGTGAAAATAGGCCCACATCAACAATGCTATTATAAAAATAGATATCCAGGTGTACAGTGAAAAGAGAGGTCACTCACGGATCCTCCGAACCACTCCAACACAGAAAGGCCGCGATAACACCAGGCAGAGCCTGATAGGGAGAAGAGAAAAGGTCAATCACCAGGAGGGACGAACCACTCAGCCCTGGGCCACCGGGACACGCGCTAGGGCACACCAGGAGGGACGAACCACTCAACCCTGGGCCCAAGGGGTCCATAAGGTGGACTTAACATACCGGGGTAGCAACGAACAGACACTGGCCAGGTCGGGTAACTGGGCGAGCATACCTCCGAGCCCATTCCGCCTATTCTCAGGGGGCGTACCCTACATTCCGCCTATTCTAAGGGGGCGTACCCTACATTCCACCTATTCTCAGGGGGCGTACCCTATCCAAACAAGTATGGGGAGTACCACAATAACTGGGCAAAACCCCCTGATACTCCTAGCATAAGGGCCTAGCTAAGAGTGCCAGACGGTTATCTCCAATATCAACTCCAATTGGCACAGCAAAAGACAATTGCATGAACAACACCAAATGCACGTATAAAACCAACTACATGCCAAATATGATAAATCTCAGGACAATTCTCAAATGCACTACGTCGGCAAAGGCAAGTAAAACATGGCATCGAAATCTAATCGGCAGTGTAAATCAATGATAAAGTATACGTGCCACCATATGCAAAATAATTATGCCAGTAAAATGCCGACCTCAATACTAGTGGTATCCCACCAAAATAATATACGTGCATGCGCATATAGGTATAACGTAGTAAGTATAATAACTCATACCCCTGCGGCGAGTCCTCCTATCTTCGGTAAACCGTGGCTCCTCAGGAATTGCTTCCAAATAAGCAAAATCCTTTGAATCTGAGAAACAACACAAGGAAGGAACCCCGTTAAGGTCCAATTCGGTCCAGAAACGATATAAATTACGATTCGGAGCGAAAACAGGCTAAAATGGCTCGAGTTGACTTTTGGTGAAAAAGTCAAAGTCAACGGTCAAATTCGGGTCCAACCAACCCGATTCGAGTTTGTCCGGGTCGGATCGGTTTGACCCGAACCGACCTGTTCCAACTGGGATCGGGCTAGACCCGGCCCAAACCCAAATCGTGTCGGACCAGGCAGGTTCGACCCATATTGGGCTGGGTTGGCCCAGCCTGGTGGGCTGGGTCAAACTTGGCCCAGAAGACCATAGGGTCTGGGCCCAGCTTGGCCAAACCCAACCGGGCCCAAGTCGGCCCAGGCCCACCCCAACCCTGGGTCCGAGTCAACTCGGCCTTGGGCCTGAGTCAACTCGGCCCAACACCCGAGTTGACTCAGCCCACCGTCGAGTTGACTCGACCGCCAACAACCACACGCCGGCGACACTCCGGCGACACGCCGGCGACACTCCGGCGACACGCCGGCGACCAACCCGCGTCGGAAAAACACGATTTCTTACCTGTTTTTCGCCGAAAATCGTTTCCAACGCGTTTCTAACCACTTTTCGAGTCGATCCCTGCCAAAAACATCAAGAATCGACCCCCAAAAATTCAGATCTAACGAAAACCTAAAACCGGAAACTTCTCGGCCAAAAATCGAGAGAAAGAGGGGTTACCTTCGAAAACGCCCTTCACAAACGTTGATCTACTCTTCGAGACGAACGTTTTGACACCAAAAACGCAACGAACGGAGGTCGTTCCGGCGTCGGCATCTTTCTCCCCCTCGCGGCTCTCTCTCTCTCCTTTCTCTCTCTCTCCTCTGGTTGCTTTCTGAAAACCCTCGACAGATAAGGTTTCTTTTTGAAACCTTATTTTTTAATTTTTATTTTATTTATTTTATTAATTGTTTTATTTTTATTATTTTATTTTATATTAATTTTTATATTAAATCCATTTCATTTATTATTTTACCTACCTCATTATTATTTTACCTACTTCTTTTTATTTTGATTTTAATTAATTGTTTTATTAACATTCTACAATTAATTACCTTTAATTGAACGTTCGGTTTCACGATCTAAATTTATACCGTAAATTAGCGAAATTGATCCCAATTATTTACACTTAAAATTCGCGAAAAATTTACTCAAATTTTTACTACTTAAATTTGACGGGTTTTACAAGGGCCCTACATCTTAAGGGTACTAAATTAGTTATGTGTTTGATGTTTGTTTTAAGTTAGTAAGATGGTTGTACTCGGATGATTTACGGATGTTTGAGAATTATGTTATATGATGTTCTGATAGAGTCTATGACGTCAACTGTCTAGTATGATATTTTCCATAGTCCGATGATTTAAGAACATTCATGTCATGCATCATGATTTACTTCCCAGCATATGAAAATGATTTATGAGCATGTTTTTCCCCATGAACAAGATATGAGAATGAACATGAAACTTATGCAACCGGACTAAGTGAGGGTTGGGGGCGGTTTGGCGTATGTCACTGTCCAAAGAGAAGGACCATGAATACGGCCTGAAAGGGACTATGTACACTTGCACTGTCATCCCCCCTTTACAGCACAAATCCTCCCTTAATCCATATGATGAAAGTGATGAACAAGAACACGAATAAGAACAAGAAAAGAGCATGAAACGAACATGATCATGATTTTCTTGTAACTATGCATTCACATATACATGTTAGTATTGCATTCCTTACTAAGCATTAGGCTTATAGTTTAAACCTTATGATGTAGGTGACGAGATATCAGGTGAGGAGTTCAAAGCTAATGAAGATGTCTAAGCCTGGTTGTTGGAAGGTGATCAGGGTGCAATTCTGTGGCTGGATGGCGATTGAGACCCCATGGTTAATGCACTATGATTTTGTTATGATTAAGAATATGGTAGTTTAAGCAGGATGAGTTTATTTTTATAACATTGAGTTTTGAAATTGTCTGGTTGACTACTGAGTCTGGGAATGGTTATAAGGATTATTAAATGATCTGTTGTTAAGTCTTCCGCAATATGAATTCTGGATGAGTCTCTGATTTTCATTTATAAGAGTGATTAGTCAATGAAGTTAGAAGTCTGTGCATATCTATGTCCACCGATAGCTGTACTCTATCGATTGATGTTAGGAGTTTGCATCCACCGGTAGATGATCTCTATTAGAAGATGTATGAGTTTGCATCAACCGATGGATATCCTCTATCGGAAGATGTATGAGTTTGCATCCACCGATAGATGTTCTCTATCGGAAGATGCCTTAAAAGAGCACATGGATTGCACATGTCCGTCGAAAGATGCTGTGTACCTCAATTACCGGATGATGTAAGTGTTGTGTTGTCGTTTAGTGACCGGTAGATGTTTTACCATCGGTCGATGTGAGTCTATGACTCTATCGGTAGATGCAATTTAAGAGATGTTTAGAAACAGATGTGTCGCGTGGCGGGCACGTGACCATCGGTCGATGTGAGTCTATGACTCTATCGGCAAATGCAATTTAAAAGATGTTTAGAAACAGATGTGTTGCATGGCGGGCACGTGACCATCGGTCGATGTGAGTCTATGACTCTATCGGTAGATGCAGTTTAGGAGATGTTTGCAAAGAAAAAAAAAATATATATATATATAACATTAATAATGAACAAGGTGCATGAAGTAAGAACCGATTGATTAAGAGGTTAAGTTATGAATTACGTGGCGACTCCAACTGGGGTTGTTACAAGAAATCTAAAGAACTAGTTTGGAACTCTGATAATCGTGGATTCCCGATTTTTCACCAAAACCCGAATCTAATCTCATTCACGGCATTCCCAGCACACACACATTGTACACCCTCTGTTATCTCGCCACTAAAACACAAGGTAAACGAAGGAAACTCACCTAGGCTGGAGAAATCACTAGAGAAATTGGAGGGGAAATCTCCCAGAGCACTCTGCTGAGCTGAGAGCCGAAAAAAAAAAGAAAAACAGTGGCGGCTAAACCTCATTAAACCCTTCTTTAAATACGTTATCCTGTAACACCCGAGTTTTCAAGTTTTCGCTCCGAGGGTATTTTTGTAAATAAGAAATATAGGTCCGTCTAACGAGCAAGAGGTGTTATTAGTTTCCTAGGGATTTACGGGAATTTTTAGACGAATAAGTAAATTTTTAGAAAGCCCATATCGATAGTGTAACGTTAGAGTTCCTTTTTTAGCCCTATAGTGTTTTAATTCATAAAAATAGTAAACAAGGTCAAATTTACGAACGGTTAGTCCCGTTAGAACCCTAAGAATAAGTTGGATTATTTGGAGGAATAAGGGAGTTTTGGAGAAACCAAACCGATACACGAATTGTGAATGGAGTAAGGAAATTAAACTAAGGGCAAAATAGTAATTTAGGAAATCAAAATTTAAATAAAAGCAAAAAAAACACCCCCCCCCCCTCCATTCATTTTCCAGATCGTGAACTTTGCCCCCCTTTTGGCGATTTCTTCCTCCCTTTTCACGGTGTTTCTTCATCACCCATCTAACGTCCCGTTTCTCTTCGATTTTCTTCTCCAAATCAACGCTTTAGGTACGTTCTACGCTTTGGCATAGTTTAGTTGATGTTTTAGGGTTGGTTTTGATTTAGGGTTTTGTGAGAAATTTCTGGATTTCGTTAGAAATCGATAAGATTACTAGATTATTGTCCATTGATGTTACTTTCGTTGTTATTTAGGAAGATTGAGTGGATTAATGGTGTTTGGGTGAATGTTAGAGTTGATTTTTGGTTGTTGAAGGTTGTAAATCTTCATTTATGGAGTTTGGAAGTTTGTGAGCACCACGTGCTCGACGAAATGCCCGAATGAAGTGAATAAGAGTTTTAGGAAAAATTGTCCTAGCTCGGGGTTTCGTTTAGTCTTGATTTTTATAACATAGGATCGATACTAATAATGTGTTATGAATATGCCTTAGGTAACCCAAGTTCTCAAAGGACGGTGCTCGGCATAGCTAGGACTCCAGGTAAGTGGTGTTAGGTTTCCGGCTCTTAAAGCCCTACATTATATCGATGTTAGGAATTAATGTCTTAATGATGTTTTCACGATTTTGGGGCTCTAAGGAGTCGGGTAGCCTAGGGTGCTTCCTATTTTCGATCGAATAGGTTCGTTTATGTATTTTAAGAAATGATTGATGATTGTTTGGAGCAATTTTTCATGCATCATCTTTTCTCATTTAAGATTTAATGAAATGTTCTTGCATGCACGTTTTCAAGTAATGTTAAGTAATGATGAAGGGTGAGTAGGGCACAGGGCACGTGAATGGCAACTCAGGGCACGAAAATATGTAAATGGCAACTCAGGGCACGAAAATATGTAAATGGCAACTCAGGGCACGAAAATATGTAAATGGCGAAAATATGTAAATGGCAACTCAGGGCACGAAAATATGTAAATGGCAACTCAGGGCACGAAAATATGTAAATGGCAACTCAGGGCACGAAAATATGTAAATGGCAACTCAGGGCACGAAAATATGTAAATGGCAACTCAGGGCACGAAAATATGTAAATGGCAACTCAGGGCACGAAAATATGTAAATGGCAACTCAGGGCACGAAAATATGTAAATGGCAACTCAGGGCACGAAAATATGTAAATGGCAACTCAGGGCACGAAAATATGTAAATGGCAACTCAGGGCACGAAAATATGTAAATGGCAACTCAGGGCACGAAAATATGTAAATGGCAACTCAGGGCACGAAAATATGTAAATGGCAACTCAGGGCACGAAAATATGTAAATGGCAACTCAGGGCACGAAAATATGTAAATGGCAACTCAGGGCACGAAAATATGTAAATGGCAACTCAGGGCACGAAAATATGTAAATGGCAACTCAGGGCACGAAAATATGTAAATGGCAACTCAGGGCACGAAAATATGTAAATGGCAACTCAGGGCACGAAAATATGTAAATGGCAACTCAGGGCACGAAAATATGTAAATGGCAACTCAGGGCACGAAAATATGTAAATGGCAACTCAGGGCACGAAAATATGTAAATGGCAACTCAGGGCACGAAAATATGTAAATGGCAACTCAGGGCACGAAAATATGTAAATGGCAACTCAGGGCACGAAAATATGTAAATGGCAACTCAGGGCACGAAAATATGTAAATGGCAACTCAGGGCACGAAAATATGTAAATGGCAACTCAGGGCACGAAAATATGTAAATGGCAACTCAGGGCACGAAAATATGTAAATGGCAACTCAGGGCACGAAAATATGTAAATGGCAACTCAGGGCACGAAAATATGTAAATGGCAACTCAGGGCACGAAAATATGTAAATGGCAACTCAGGGCACGAAAATATGTAAATGGCAACTCAGGGCACGAAAATATGTAAATGGCAACTCAGGGCACGAAAATATGTAAATGGCAACTCAGGGCACGAAAATATGTAAATGGCAACTCAGGGCACGAAAATATGTAAATGGCAACTCAGGGCACGAAAATATGTAAATGGCAACTCAGGGCACGAAAATATGTAAATGGCAACTCAGGGCACGAAAATATGTAAATGGCAACTCAGGGCACGAAAATATGTAAATGGCAACTCAGGGCACGAAAATATGTAAATGGCAACTCAGGGCACGAAAATATGTAAATGGCAACTCAGGGCACGAAAATATGTAAATGGCAACTCAGGGCACGAAAATATGTAAATGGCAACTCAGGGCACGAAAATATGTAAATGGCAACTCAGGGCACGAAAATATGTAAATGGCAACTCAGGGCACGAAAATATGTAAATGGCAACTCAGGGCACGAAAATATGTAAATGGCAACTCAGGGCACGAAAATATGTAAATGGCAACTCAGGGCACGAAAATATGTAAATGGCAACTCGTGGCGTCGGGATGTGTTTTGGCTAGGCATGATGACCCGTGGGTTTACTCCGAGCATTTGTGGTAAATAGGTGTGATTGGATCGATTTTGGATGATGATTTTAGGACATATAGATAGGTTCAATATTTTGGTAATTGTATAGTGGAGGTAGGCTTGGAGTAGATTTGTTTAGAATGATTGGAGAAACTTTATTGTCTTGGGAATATTTATAGAATTTCTGCTTTTATGTTAGCGTTGATGTTATGAATTAGATTGGATGATATTTGATGATTGTAGGTATTTAGGTTGTATGGATTAGCTCGGTTTTTAGCGCGATCCACGCGGTTTATTTTTATGAAGTTTAACCGCGTTTTAACGAGTTATGAGTTGGTTTGAGTGATCGGTGGAGTGATTTAGTGAGAGTAGTAGCGTTGGTACGTTGATGTGTTGTTATGTTATGTAATTGAATGAAGTGGTGCTGGTGTGGGATGAAATTGATGAATGGAGTGAGTGTGGTGTGCAAGGGGTGATGGAGGTCGAAGGAAAGAAACGAAGGAAGAAAAGAAAAGGAAACAGAAGGTTTTGGGATCGAACGCCTAAGGTCTTGCGTTCGGTCGCTGGCAAAAAAAAAAAGGAAACAGAAGGTTTTGGGATCGAACGCCTAAGGTCTTGCGTTCGGTCGCAGGAAGAAAAGAAAAGGAAACAGAAGGTTTTGGGATCGAACGCCTAGGTCCTTGCGTTCGGTCGCAGGCAAAAAAAAAAAAGGAAACAGAAGGTTTTGGGATCGAACGCCTAAGGTCTTGCGTTCGGTCGCAGGCAAAAAAAAAAAGGAAACAGAAGGTTTTGGGATCGAACGCCTAAGGTCTTGCGTTCGATCGCAGGCAAAAAAAAAGAAACAGAAGGTTTTGGGATCGAACGCCTAAGGTCTTGCGTTCGAACGCAGAACGTGAAAAATATAAAAAAAAAAAAATTCTACATGAACTATTCGAGGGATCAAAGTTAGGATTACGTCATGGCTTGGCCGTGGCGGCCCTGACCGGGTTGGGGTCGTCTCAGTTATGGTATCAGAGCGATTGAGTTTTAAAAGCGATTCTGAGGATTGCTTGCCAAAACACACCGCCGCACGAGAACTTTCCATCGACTGTAAGTGTTTAAGTTTAAGCATGATTCCTAGATATTTATATTGTTGTATTGTCTAATGTGCTTAGGAAAGAGAAAATGCCGAGAGCACCCAGACAAGATGATGAGATCCCTAATAGCCAATTAATGGAAATAGTGCGTCAACAGTCCGAACAAATAGGAATCTTACTCAACAGGGATGGAAACGGTGGTGGACAGAGTAGCAATTCCCATGAACTAAGTGGGGAGAGGTTCAGACGGTTAAGGCCCCCATCTTTTGACGGACAGTCCTCGGATCCTACTAGTGCTGAATAGTGGATCCGCAAAATTGAAAGTATGTTCGCTTATGCGAAAATAGAGGAAGCGGACAAGGTAACATGTGCTGTGTTCAACCTGGAGAAGGATGCCGTGTTCTGGTGGGATACAGTGAGGGCTACTACTGATGTGGGAGTTATGACGTGGCAGAGGTTCAAAACAGTGTTCTATGACAAGTACTTCAACCGTGCCCTCCGGGCCAACAAGAAGGCAGAGTTTTCTCAGCTACGCCAGACAGGATCCGTGGCCGAGTACGTACGCAGGTTTGAGTCATTGTCCAGATACGCGGGTATGATGGTCAGTGATGAGGAAGATAAAATATACCAGTTTGTTCAGGGTTTGAAATTGGAGATTTTGAAGGGGGTGAAGACGGCAGAAGTTGAAGATATGCCGTATCATCGAGTTGTAGCTAAGGCCCTTGAGCTTGATGACATTGAAATGAAACTGCAACGACAAAGAGAAGTGCCGAGGAGGTTTATTAGAGAAGTGCAGCCACAGCAGAACCGAGGTTGGCAGCCACAACCACAACCACAACGTGGTGTCAAACGGGCGAATGAGACGCCTAGAGCTCAAGACAAGGGCAAACGCCCGCAAGGGGCACCACTGGCTCCTTTGTGCTCTATCTGTTAGAAATATCATCCGGGCGATTGTAAGTTATATACGGGCCGATGCTTTAGGTGTGATAAGGTGGGACATAAGGCCGTAGATTGTCCTGGATCGGCCAAGAGACCCCCGGGTGGTCCTCCTAGGATATTTGCTCTTATTGAAGATGAAGAAGCTGCTCAGCCTTCTGTTATTTCAGGTATTGTTCTGGTTTGTGGACATTCAGCTCACGTTTTAATTGACACGGGGGCAACCCACTCATTTATAGCACAGTATTATGTATCTAAGTGGAAACTACATTCCGCCCCAGCTGATCGCAATTATAGTGTTATGTTGCCCTCCAGGGAGCTTTTACATTCCGACCAAGCAATACAGGGAGAGGTTATATCTATTGGTGGTCGGTAGCTTTATGCGAACCTAATCGTCATATGTATGAAAGGGTACGATGTAATCTTGGGCATGGATTGGTTGTTTTGGCATTATGCCACAATCAATTGCCGGTTGGGTGTGGTAGATTTTAGACCCCCAGGTGGAGAGGATTATTCCTTTCGAGCAACCCTCCGTTCGAGTAGGATGCCTCTAGTAACGTCGATGTGTGCCTTGTACTCTGTAAAACCTAGATGTTTCAATTTTGTAGCGAGTATAGTGGATGTGAGAATGCAAGATGAATTAAAGCTATGTGACATTTCGACAGTTGACAACCTTAAGGAAGTGTTCTTAGACGAGTTGCCTAGCTTACCTGTGAATGCCTTATATTTGATGAAGCATGGATGTTTTGGATTTATGGCAAGCGTTGAGGAAGTGAACAAGAAAAATGAATTGAAGATATGTGATATTCCAGTAGTTAAGGACTTTACAGAAGTATTTCTGGACGAGTTGCCCGGCTTGCCTCCAGATCGAGAAATAGAGTTCACTATTGAAATTATTCCTGGTTCCGCGCCTATGTCCAAGAATCCATATAGAATGGCACCGGTTGAACTGAAGGAGTTGTACGTCCAGCTGAAAGAGCTAACGACAAAGGTTTTGTACGGCCGAGCGTTTCTCCTTGGGGCGCTCCGGTCTTGTTCGTAAAGAAGAAAGATGGTTCCTTGAGAATGTGCGTGGATTACCGAGAGCTGAACAAATTAACCATCAGAAATAAGTATCCACTACCGAGGATTGACGACCTGTTTGATCAGTTGCATGGGGCCAGTGTATTCTCGAAGATGGATTTACGGTCAGGGTACCACCAATTGAAGATTAAGGCCGAGGATATACCAAAAACCGCTTTTAGAACGCGTTATGGGCACTATGAATTTAGAGTTATGTCCTTCGGTTTGACGAATGCCCCGGCAGCTTTTATGGACCTCATGAACAGAGTGTTTCGGGAGTTCTTGGATAAGTTTGTGATAGTGTTCATAGATGACATTCTGATCTATTCCCAAAATGACGAAGAACACGCGAAGCACTTAAGGGCAGTTTTGGATACCTTGAAACGGCACCAATTGTATGCTAAATTTTCCAAGTGCGGATTTTGGCTGAATCAGGTGAACTTCTTAGGCCATGTGATTTCGAAGGAAGGAGTTTCAGTAGATCCGGCTAAGGTTCAAGCCGTGAAGGAATGGCCTCAGCCGAGGAATGCGAGTGAAGTACGAAGTTTTATTGGCTTGGCTGGGTATTATCGGAAGTTTATTGAAGGGTTTTCAATTATAGCCAAACCCCTGACAAATTTAAATAAGAAGGAAGAGAAATACGTGTGGTCTAAGGCATGTGAGGAAAGTTTTCAGACCTTGAAGCAAAAGTTAACCACAGTGCCATTGTTGATTCTGCCCGTGGAGAATGGAACATTCAGTATCTATTGCGACGCATCCAAAGTAGGATTGGGGTGCGTACTAATGCAAGACGGAAGAGTAATTGCCTACGCCTCGAGGCAATTGAAGACTTACGAACAAAACTATCCGACACATGACTTGGAATTGGCAGCGGTGGTATTTGCGTTGAAAATATGGAGACACTATCTTTATGGCCAAAAGTGTGAAGTGTTTTCAGACCAAAAGAGTTTAAAGTATCTCTTTACGCAGAAAGATTTAAACATGAGGCAAAGGAGATGGTTGGAGTTTGTGAAGGATTACGACTTTGAAATCAAGTACCATCCTGGAAAGGCAAATACAGTGGCAGACGCATTGAGTAGGATGCCTAAGACCAATGAGTCAGTCGTTTGTGGTATGCCAGCTTCATTGAGAAAGGAGATTCAGAGGCATGAACTCGAAGTAGTTTCAGAGCTTTCGGCCCTACTTGCTGACTTGACAATACGGCCTACTTTGTTGGACAAAATTAAGGAGGCTCAGCAGATGAATTCAGAAGAAAAAGAAGCTATTGTGACCAAGTTGACCGATGCACCTTCTGAATTCAGTTACTCGGAATTTCGGGACCGTTGGTATGTTCCAAAGGATGAAGAGTTGAGGAAGTTGATTTTGGCAGAGGCACACTCATCATCGTTCTCAGTGCATCCGGGTAACACCAAGATGTACCGAGATCTGAAGGTGCTTTATTGGTGGCCGAATATGAAGCGCGATGTGGCCAGTTATGTACAGTCCTGCCTTGTCTGCCAACAAGTTAAGGCAGAACATCAGAGGCCAGGTGGAATGTTACAACCTCTACCGATTCCCGAGTGGAAGTGGGATCATATTGCAATGGACTTCGTAGTTGGTTTACCGAGGACAATAAAAGGACATGACAGTATATGGGTCGTAGTGGATAGATTGACAAAGACGGCTCATTTCCTTCCGGTAAAGATGACTTACACGATGAATCAGTTTGCAGAATTGTATGTCCAGGAGATTACAAGATTGCACGGGGTTCCTGTGTCGATTGTTTCGGACCGAGATCCCAGATTTACTTCGAGGTTTTGGAAGGGTTTACAAAGCTCTATGGGCACTAAGTTAACTTTTAGCACGGCATTCCACCCACAGACTGATGGACAGTCTGAAAGGACGATTCAGATACTTGAGGATATGCTGAGAGCGTGCGTGCTAGAGTTTCAAGCATCTTGGAGCCGGTATTTACCATTGGTTGAATTTGCGTACAATAACAGTTATCAGTCCACGATTGGTATGGCCCCGTACGAAGCACTGTATGGTAGAAAGTGTAGGTCGCTACGATATTGGGATGAAGTGGGTGAAGCTAAATTGATTGGACCGGAACTTTTACAACAGCTATCTGAGAAGGTTGCTCTGATCAGACAAAGAATGGAAACTGCGCAGAGTCGCCAAAAGAGCTATGCAGATCGAAGGAGACGAGAATTGCAGTTTGTAGTTGGTGATGAAGTATTTTTAAAGGTTTCACCGTTCAAGGGCGTGGTTTGCTTTGGTAAGAGAGGGAAGTTGAATTCACAGTTTGTTGGACCATTCCCGATTACAAAGAGGATTGGAGCTACAACTTACAAGCTTCAGTTGCCGTAGTTTATGGAGGGTGTTCATAATGTTTTCCACGTGTCGATGTTGAGGAAATGTGTACGAGATCCGACACACGTGGTGGAACCAGTTAGTCTTGAGATACAGCCGACTTTAACTTATGAAGAGAAGCCAGTGCAAATTATGGAGTACGCTGTGAAAGTTTTACGCAATAAGTCAATCCCACTGGTTAAGGTGTTGTGGAGGAACCAAAACGTAGAGGAAGCGACATGGGAGCGTCAACAGGATATGATGGAGAAATATCCAGAATTGTTCAGGTACGAAATTTTGGGGACAAAATTCTAAATAAGGAGGGTAGGATGTAACACCCGAGTTTTCAGGTTTTCGCTCCGAGGGTATTTTTGTAAATAAGAAATATAGGTCCGTCTAACGAGCAAGAGGTGTTATTAGTCTCCTAGGGATTTACGGGAATTTTTAGACGAATAAGTAAATTTTTAGAAAGCCCATATCGATAGTGTAACGTTAGAGTTTCGTTTTTAGCCCTATAGTGTTTTAATTCATAAAAATAGTAAACAAGGTCCAATTTGCGAACGGTTAGTCTCGTTAGAACTCTAAGAATAAGTTGGAATATTTGGAGGAATAAGGGAGTTTTGGAGAAACCAAACCGATACACGAATTGTGAATGAAGTAAGGAAATTAAACTAAGGGCAAAATAGTAATTTAGGAAATCAAAATTTAAATAAAAGCAAAAAAAACACCCCCCCCCTCCATTCATTTTCCAGAACGTGAACTTTGCCCCCCTTTTGGCGATTTCTTCCTCCCTTTTCACGGTGTTTCTTCATCACCCATCTAACGTCCCGTTTCTCTTCGATTTTCTTCTCCAAATCAACGCTTTAGGTACGTTCTACGCTTTGGCATAGTTTAGTTGATGTTTTAGGGTTGGTTTTGATTTAGGGTTTTGTGAGAAATTTCTGGATTTCGTTAGAAATCGATAGGATTACTAGATTATTGTCCATTGATGTTACTTTCGTTGTTATTTAGGAAGATTGAGTGGATTAATGGTGTTTGGGTGAATGTTAGAGTTGATTTTTGGTTGTTGAAGGTTGTAAATCTTCATTTATGGAGTTTGGAAGTTTGTGAGCACCACGTGCTCGACGAAATGCCCGAATGAAGTGAATAAGAGTTTTAGGAAAAATTGTCCTAGCTCGGGGTTTCGTTTAGTCTTGATTTTTATAACATAGGATCGATACTAATAATGTGTTATGAATATGCCTTAGGTAAACCAAGTTCTCAAAGGACGGTGCTCGGCATAGCTAGGACTCCAGGTAAGTGGTGTTAGGTTTCCGGCTCTTAAAGCCCTACATTATATCGATGTTAGGAATTAATGTCTTAATGATGTTTTCACGATTTTGGGGCTCTAAGGAGTCGGGTAGCCTAGGGTGCTTCCTATTTTCGATCGAATAGGTTCGTTTATGTATTTTAAGAAATGATTGATGATTGTTTGGAGCACTTTTTCATGCATCATCTTTTCTCATTTAAGATTTAATGAAATGTTCTTGCATGCACATTTTCAAGTAATGTTAAGTAATGATGAAGGGTGAGTAGGGCACAGGGCACGTGAATGGCAACTCAGGGCACGAAAATATGTAAATGGCAACTCAGGGCACGAAAATATGTAAATGGCAACTCAGGGCAAGTGTTTGGTCTACTGGGTAGACGGGTGTGCCTGTGCCTACTCATGCCTAATGATATATATGTATATGTTATGTAAAGAAAATAAACGAAAAATGAATATGTTTTGAAAGACCATGCATTATGTATACTCATGTTTTAGTGCACCTCCTTACTAAGCATTAGGCTTAATGTGTTTATCGTATGATGTAGGTGACGAAAACGAAGGTGAGGAACTTCCTCCTGATGATCAGACATAGGTGGTCGATGGGCGGAGCTCGTGGCGTCAGGATGTGTTTTGGCTAGGCATGATGACCCGTGGGTTTACTCCGAGCATTTTGTGGTAAATAGGTGTGATTGGATCGATTTGGATGATGATTTTAGGACGTATAGATAGGTTCAATATTTTGGTAATTGTATAGTGGAGGTAGGCTTGGAGTAGATTTGTTTAGAATGATTGGAGAAACGTTATTGTCTTGGGAATATTTTATAGAATTTCTGCTTTTATGTTTAGCGTTGATGTTATGAATTAGATTGGATGATATTTGATGGTTGTAGGTATTTTAGGTTGTATGGATTAGCTCGGTTTTTAGGGCGATCCACACGGTTTATTTTTATGAAGTTTAACCGCGTTTTAAACGAGTTATGAGTTGGTTTTGAGTGATCGGTGGAGTGGGGATTTAGTGAGAGTAGTAGCGTTGGTACGTTGATGTGTTGTTATGTTATGTAATTGAATGAAGTGGTGATGGTGTGGGATGAAATTGATGAATGGAGTGAGTGTGGTGTGCAAGGGTGATGGAGTGTCGAAGGAAAGAAACGAAGGAAGAAAAGAAAAGGAAACAGAAGGTTTTGGGATCGAACGCCTAAGGTCTTGCGTTCGGTCGCAGGCAAAAAAAAAAGGAAACAGAAGGTTTTGGGATCGAACGCCTAAGGTCTTGCGTTCAGTCGCAGGAAGAAAAGAAAAGGAAACAGAAGGTTTTGGGATCGAACGCCTATGGTCTTGCGTTCGGTCGCAGGCAAAAAAAAAAGGAAACAGAAGGTTTTGGGATCGAACGCCTAAGGTCTTGCGTTCGGTCGCAGGCAAAAAAAAAAGGAAACAGAAGGTTTTGGGATCGAACGCCTAAGGTCTTGCGTTCGATCGCAGGCAAAAAAAAAGAAACAGAAGGTTTTGGGATCGAACGCCTAAGGTCTTGCGTTCGAACGCAGAACGTGAAAAATATAAAAAAAAAAAAATTCTACATGAACTATTCGAGGGATCAAAGTTAGGATTACGTCATGGCTTGGCCGTGGCGGCCCTGACCGGGTTGGGGTCGTCTCATATCCACTATAGATCTCTATTTACCATTTTGTGCTTATTTAGTCACTCATTAACCTAATCAATAATTCTCTCAATTTTATCCATAAAATGTACACTATTAGTTGACAAGGTAAATTGGTTCAATGGAGCTAGGTGTCACAATCCACCCTCCTTAAAAGAATTTTGTCCTCAAAATTCGTGGCTTGGTTATTCCCAAACTTAAGCTCTCAATACTCAATCTAACAACTATTCCATCAAGGTATACTTTAAGTCTCTACTTCCAACTCGGGTTCTAAATATTCTTTTAACTCCCCATTATGCAACCTTGTTGTAGCTCACATAACATTCTTCTCCGTAATTTTCTTGTTGCGTAAAACCTTCACTGCATAATCTAGAATTTCCACTGATTCCTCCTTGTGTATAAGAGTAGGTTGGATCTCATTGTTCTGCTAAACCATGGGGACCACTCATAACATCCAACATTCCACGGGTTTGGATAACTCCCTAACTACCTGTGCCCTCATCATCGATCCCCTTCTTCATACCTCTTATAAATCTCTCTCTACTCCAAGTTACTAAAGCCGCAGAAAGAAAACAGCTCAATCCTTTCCTATCAGTTTTGCATCCTTGAACATTCTAACTCCGCGAATACAACTCGACATTTACCTATGACGATGTAAATTCCAATCTATCCAAATTCCAATCTATCCTAATTCACCTCTTTTACGTACCCACCCTTATACCATCAATTTCTACCACATCACAAATCCTTTACAAACCGTCTGTCAAGCCAATATTCTTGTAACTAAATCCTTACTTCCTTTCTCTGCATCAATAACTAAATCCTTAGTCTTTCACTCGAATACTCAGTGTATCACCCCCTTTTTTTTAAAAAAAAAAAAGTCCTCCACAAATCTTCATACATGTCCCCTCATTATACCGATGTTAGAAATCCCTATATATACACCCGAACTTATATCTCCCAAGTAATATTTTCCCGATTGTACACTCTAATACTTTTGTCATAACTATGCACGCAACACTCATTTCGATTCTACTATAATCTCAGTCACCTATTGATCTCTGGCGATCCCTAAGTCTCCAAAGTTCAAACGACTCTAACTATGTACCTCGACACTCAACCATTCATGCATTCAATGACTACAACTTCGTCAATTATAACTTAAGCATTCAAACTCCTTTAACTTAGGTTCAACTATAGTTTTATTGAATTAAGTCCGCTCAATTCCGCACGAAGCAGCACATAAAATCACCCCCAGTCTTCAATTTTCTCCCCGAACTTCCATATCGACATTCATTACATTTGACTAACTTTTACCTCATTCATCTCCAAATACCACTGAGTTTTCTTTTGGTCTAAATTAAATCATCATAACTGTACCCTTCTTACATTCAGCGATTCACAATTTCTTTAGCTTCACCCAATCCACTATAACCTCAACTTTCAAAATTATCAGACATAGTTTTATCCCTAAGTCCCTTGAAACAAATTCATTCAACCCTTAAATTTTCTATTTCCAAATCCTCTAAATTTCCTCAATGCAGCTACGCTACATACGTAGGAGGAACATTCTTGCCTTAAGTCTCCAAACAAACCTAACTTCTAAGTACTCGAACAATAAATTTCAATTCTTATAAAAATAACATCTAACCCGACGACTCCTTTCACTTCCTAAAAACGTACACCTATACACAAATTAAGACATAAGTCCCCAACTTCTTAGTGATAAATTACATCCTCAAAATTTGTTATTATGCATATCTTCTCAACCATTAACCTCAATTAGATTTTTGAATATAATTTCCCGCCTCGAGACTGTCAACTTCTCATGGGTCTAAAATATTCAGGTTTATATTATTATTTTCTCTTCACTTAGAACTTACCAATTGCAGGTCGACAATCTAGAGTGTCACTTTTGTTTGTCATAAATTCTAAATTGCTAGTAATGCTTCCTCGGTAATGAACATCCTATCCTACATTCCGAATATAAGGTAAGTATTCTAGTCATCCATTTCCATTTTATAGAATTCAACCTCATGAATAATGAACCACTCAGCTGATTTAGATCTTAAATACTAGCTATTATGTCTAAATAGGACTTAATTGTAGCTTCATTGGAAGTAGGTTATAAGATAGCTACTTCATCCTCTTTAAATTCTTCTACTATGTCATAAGACGTATTTTGACACTTCTCTTCCCTTAACTCGTCTTACAACCACTCATTTCTAAGTGTTTCGATCACTCTTTAGTACTACCAAACCCCTGGGTCTCTAATTTAAACCATTCTAAGCTATTCATCATAACACTTGACAGTCTTCCCAAATACTAACTTCACTTTGACCAACTTTAAGTAGACTTTGGATTAATCATCACCGTACCTGGCGCCTCAGCTGGCTGGTCATCGACACTCGACTCAATCATAATGGATATCCTCAGTTTCACTTTAACAACACCCTTCTTTAGAGCTGGGCAATCCCTGTTAACATGACCTACATCATTACAGTTATAGCACCGAACAACTCTGGGATTCGGGCAATCCATGAATGTGTGCCCAACTTCTTCGCAGTTGAAGCACTTTCCCAATCCAAACCTGCACTCGCCCGGGTGATTTTACAAACACCTCGGACATCGGGGAAATTTCCTGATATCCTGCACCTTCCTTTTCCTTGGCCACTCTGGTCTTCATTGGGCCTTTTCATCCTTTGGATTTCTCGGTTCAACAGTGTATCTATCTGCTCAGACTGTAGGCGCACTAATTCTGTTAACTGTCTGATCACACTTAGACCCTCCCCACTGCTCCATTCTGGCCCTATACTCGATACTCTTGGTTTTTCTGGTCGTCTAGGCATTTTGCTATATCCCTGGACAAGGTTAATTACTCTCATAATTATCTAATAACTAAGGTTAATATAAACACTTACAGTTGTTGGAGTGCTCCCATGCGACGATCGGTACTGATGAGTAATCTTTTGAACAGTTTAACAAAATATCTCTGATACCATACTGTAACGCACGGATTTTATAAACCCGGTTTGTTACCCATAACACAGTACATGACTAAGAAATTCTGGTAAATTTTTAAAACTTCGCTCAACGGTCAAAATTTGAAATTTATTTAAAGAATCAAAACTTGCAGCGGAAAAGAAAATCTTTTACGTAAAACAGGATTAAACAAAGCTATAAAATAATACTTAATTAACAGTAAATATAATGGGAACAATCTGCAAAAGAAACGGGGGCGTAAGGCATTGAATATTTAAATTTTTGTCCTATTATCTTCTCTTTTCGGTTCACCTTAGTATTCCTCTTACTCACCCTATTACTCTCTTCTTTTCAATTTCAATCTACATATTTTATTCTATCAAATTACATATCGTTGTACAAGTAATTAAATATCCCTGCAATTGTAGAAGGCTGGGCCCCATCGTTGTCGTTGTCAGCTCGATGAATGCAAGACTCCTTTCTCGTACAACCTTTCTTTGATCCCTCCATGTTGGATCTCCCCCCTGATTGCCTCGACCTTGATCAGGCAGTCTTTAACAAAATGGCTGGTTCTCCACCCAATAGCACACATTGTGCCTACCTCTGTCACATGTCCTCTGTGCTCCCTCTGGCATTAGGACAAAGGTAACCGATAAAACCTCCTTGTCCTGCTTGCCCTTTTCCTCGATCGTTACCCTCCTCTAGAGGCCTTTACGTCTCTTTGGGTTGTTGTTGCGGCGTGCTCTCGCTGCCAACCTAGCCTGCGACTGCGTTGGTAATCTCACGGAAGAAAGCCCTTAGCTGGCTCCCCGCTGTCTAACACAGTAGCTCTGGCAGCCTCAATATCCCGACTCTAGCTGTGATGTCAAATAGACACATCAATAATACCTGTACAACAACGTGCATCCGGAATCTCTGAATTAAGGCCCTCCATAAACTGGTGTACCTTCTCCTCGTTATCCGCTGACCAAGGGCGGTGGCAAATCGCGATAAAGGCCTCAACTTCCGGAATACACGCGCCACTGAACCTGTCCTGTCTCAGCTAGTCAGCTGCGTGAACTCATTCCTCTTCGCACTCTCACTGGTGCGGTTAAAATACGTCAAAAAATACAAACTTGAACGGAATCCCAAGTCAAAACCGATACGTCCGTCGTCGCTTTTGATCGAATCCCACCAGAAACGGGCATCCATCGCTAAGTGAAAGGTAGCATACGCCACCCTGCTCCCGTTCCCTACCCTCGAATTAACTCACATCTCTCCATAACTCGGATCCATTCCTCCGCACCAGTATGGGTATCCGAATGATCGACCATCGAACACTGGAGGTCGTAGGCCTGAAACTTCTGCAGGCCCTGGTTGTTGGGAACTGTCAAATCCCGGCCTTTGGTTCTCCCCATTTACCAAGTCCGTAATCTGCCTGCGTTGCCGGTCCAGATGCTGAGATGGCGATCTATCAACTCGTAAATCGCCTACGCCGTCATCCTCTAGGATCCCTTCCTCGCACCATTTTATGCAAATCCTCTACAAATCAAACAAGAAATCCTAAGAAACCAAATCATAAAAGCTATAAATAGACTTACAGTTGATGAGGACGTCCGCGTATGGCTGCGCAGTCGAGCAGTCTACAGAACCGATTTTAAAACCCGGGGGCCTCTGATACCATAACTGTAGCGACACCTAAACCTGTACCCTTTTTTTTTTTTTGTATCTCTATGTTCCCGAATATATTTTTTTTAATCCTAATAAATTTAATTAAACTTTAAGTGTAAGCTAAAACCGAATTGAAACCGAATCGAAATCGAATTGAAATCACCGTTAAATAATTAAAACAATTAAATAAAAAACTATAAGTTAATATAAATTATAATTAAAATAAAGGGAGGGCGAATCTGAATTCTGCTCTCGAAAAGCACAGCAGCGCCCGGGCGTGCTATGTTGTAGAGCGCACGGTCTCGTTTGCGCTGGCACTATGCATCGCCCATCGCTGCCTTTGCAGCGACCCCTCTCCTCCACCTTTATGTATTTTTGCGCTTCTCGTTTTCTCTCACACAAGCAAAACATATAAAAGTCTCTGAATCCGATTCCATAGAGCAACTCCCTCCTTCTCCTTCACATTCTAGCACCCTAACACTTCAGTATTCTTTCGATTCATTCCCAATCTCACTAACATACTATTCACTATCCAATATGTTATAAAACTTCCTCTACAAATGGCGTGATATCTCTAAAACCGAGCAATCCATAACATTTTTCAAAACATTCTATAACGTCAATAACTGTTTTAAACCAAAACATTTCTATAACAGTTTTACCCAAACAGTTCACGAATTCAAAACAATATCATTACCAAACATCCTAATACAGATTTCTATCAATGATCCCAAAAACTTTCCCACAATCGATACATATTGTCCCCCGGGTCGGTAAAAGCATCGACTCGCGCACGCACAACCGCGACCCATCATGCGACTCACTGTCTCATGCCTCAGGAGGAGGAAGCTCGTCCTCACCTGTTTCCTTTCCTCGTAACACCTACACCTACAGACATCTAGAGATAAAAATCTCGTAGCTCTAGTAAATGCCGATGCGGTGCTGTGCATATGACTCTGTAAATCAGGCATTGTTTTCTTTACTTGCTTTGTCTTTCCTTTCTTTGCTTTGCTATGCTATAAACTGTAATCCCGAAGGGTCATTACTTACGTACTTTGCTTTGCTTGCTTTGCTATAAACGGTATACCGAGGACCATTTAAACTATATACCGAAGATCCTTTAAAACTGTATACCGTATGGTCATTCTTTCTTTGCATTACTTTAAAACATCTTGCATAATATCATTTTCCCGTGAACTTTTTAAACACGTGATGCCATGGACAGATAAGGAATATATAACTATACAATAACAATAACAACAACATGGATACCATCCAGACCGAAACAAAAATAACCTATACCAATTTAAAAACCTACTATACTCAACCAAAGCATTAAACAAACAATCCATTAGACCTCCCCGACGCCCCCCCCCCACTAATACATCGAAGTACGGTTAGTACCCATCGCCAGAGAGAGATCCGAGAACTTTACCTCGCGTCCGTTGCAGCTCAAGCTCCGTCCACGAGTCATGTGTTTGTCTGAGGCAAAACCAAACGATCATCAGTATCACGTGCTTAAACTTCTAATCGTCCGGATTCAATAAAACTTAACTAAGGAACTTCCTAAAACTCTAATCCATTCATTTAGCTATTTACCTCTAGCATTTACCTCGCACCACAATTCACAATTTAACGAGTTTTTTTCCTCTAAAAACCCGAAAATCCCCAATTTTCACTTTTCCACAAATCGTTTAAAATCGTCAATAACGTTCCATACGTTCATCCATTCTAACCGTTAGCAAAACTACGATTACCTATCGCTTTTTTTAACGAAAACCTAATCGAACCCAAAATGTTCAAAACTCCGTAAAAACTCGGAAATCAACGCTGCTACAGAACGTAGATTCTCCCTAGGTAGCGGAGGATGAAGATCGTAAGGACTGAATTCGAATCGGAGTCGGAAATCGTCGAATTGTCCGTCGACGACAGAGAGGCAATCGCCAAAGCTCTCTGGCGATCACAAGCAGAAAGAAAATGAACAGAAAAGGAGTTTTCTGTTTTTTATATTTTGATTTGGCAATTACCATTTATGCCCTTCTTTAGATTTTCTATTTTTTCTCTTATCGTTTCGTCATCGCTAGCAATTTAGTTTCTCAAATTTTCTTATTTCATCACCATGTCCAACCTGTTTATTAGGGTTCCCATACAAAATTGCCGTTCGCAAATCGGACCACATATACTATTTTTACTAAACGTCCTTTTATATTCGGAAACATAATTACGCAGAATTACGCGTTACTGTCCAAAAATTCTCGTAATTTGCTTAAAATTCTATAATAATTAGGACTCAACCGAAAACCTTCGCTGTTCGGAAAACGACTTGATTTGACATATTTACCACAATACATTTTTATATTAAAATAGTAATATCCTGAAAAATCCGGTTATTTACGTTTAATGAGGAAGAAATGGACTAGACAGCTTTTAGGACCCGTATGGACTTATGAATTTTCTTGTGGGTCATTTGTTAACCAATGCACTGCACTTTTGTTGAGTTTATGAAGCCAGTGTTTTTTCGTGATATTGGACCAGTGTGTGATTGTAATTCATAGATGAATTCGTATATACTCACGAACTGAAGCTGACACGAAGAACCTTAAGAATAGTTTGACAACCCTGAAACAGCAACACTTTATTGCCAAGTTGTCCAAGTGTGAATTCTGGCTGGAATAGGTTAACTTTTTAGGCACCATGTCATCTCTCTGAGGCAATATCCTAGATCCAACCTAGATTCAGCTGTTAAGGACTGCCACAGCCAAGAATTCCGTGAAGTCCGTAGGTTTCTGGTTTGGCGGGCGATTATAGGAAGTTTTAATTTTAGGGATTTTCGATGATAGATAAAGCGTAACTAGTTAACAAAGAAGACAACCACTACGCTGGGACTGAAGCTTGCGAAGTATTGCTTCCAGACACTTAAAACTGAAAGTTACGAATCAGCCCCCCTTTTGCCTCGTCCAACCGAAGAAGGGAAGTTTAGTGTTTACTGTGATCCATCAAAAATTTCTGGGGTGTGTTTGAAGCAAGTATGTAAGTGTTGTAGCGTATGCCTCTATGAAGCGAAGAGTTAGAACAGAACACCCCACTACCGTTTGAATTAGCTGCTCCCGGGGTTTTTTGCATTGAAGATTGGAGGCACTACCTGTATGGTCGCAATGTGAGGTGTGTTCAGACCACAAGAGCCTAAATACCTATTTTCTCAAAGGAATTAAACATGGACAGAACATTGGTTAAATTGGTTAAAGATTACGACTTTGAAATTAAGTAATCATCCTGGTAAGGCCTGCTGTGGCTGATGCATTACGCAGAATGTCAAAGACAATGCAGCCCGCATAGCACCATATATACTTTAGGCAGGAAAGTTCAAAAGTTTGAGTTGAGTTAGTTCATGAGTTGTCGAGCTTGAAAACTTGCTACTCACCCTGTCAACCAACCATTTTGGGAATTAAAAGGGAAATCAAAGGAGTCACAGCAACGGATTCAAAAGAGAATAATCGTAGTGAGTAAGTTAAAGGACGCCTCCTCTGAGTTCAGCCTCTCTACGATGGTAATTTTGAAATTTATGATCAATGGTACATTCCGCAGTGTTAAGGATTGCGGTTGATCTTTGGCAGAACTCATGTCTTCTTCTTTTTTTGTGCATCCTAGTAGCACAAATGGTATCGAGAACTTGAAAGCTAAAGTATTGGTGGCTAAACTTAAAGATGGATGTGGCCAAGTTTGTAGAGTCTGCTGAGTCGCCAAAAAGTTAAAGGTAAACAACAAAGCCCAGAGTACTCTTCACCCTTACCGATCCCTGAATGGCGTGGTAAAACATTGCCATGGATTTGTATCTGATTAACAAAATACAATCAAGGACATGATATATTTGGTTAGGTAGACAGAATGACAAAGCAATCACATTTTATGCATTAAGAATGACCTTTTCAATGGACCAGCTGCTAACCTTTATATTCAAGAATTATCAGATTGCTGAGATCCTTACTATTGTCTCCAGATCGTGATCCTCGATTCACCTCAAGCTTTTGGCAAAGTTGCCAGGCACCATTAGAACAAGGTTTCCTTCTACTATTCTTTCACCCTCAAATTGATGTCAATCTGAGAGGACTATTCCGATACTTGAAGATATGTTAAGGGCTTGTGTGTTAGAGTTTCAGGCATCGTGAGTCGATCCCTGCCCTTGATTGAGTATTTCCTACAACAATATTTACGATTTGCCCCATTGTATGGGCACCTTAATGGCACTTTTATGGCATAACGTTAATTGCGACATACTATTTGATGGCTTGCATGCCAACAGAGTGCACTAGCGCTTGAAATGAATTTCGTAAACTTCCACTTTTTGGTGATTTTCCTGTCCTATTCTCATGAACTTGAAACATGAGTACAGACACCTAAATAATTTATGAACATAATTTATACTTCATTTTGATTAATAAATTACATAGTTGCATGGTTTTCTATTAACATTCAATATTGAGCAAAATCGTTGGAGTGCGTCATAGTTCGGGTTGACCGCCAGGTGGAATTCTGATTAAGCCACGACGGGGAATTTATACCAACAACATTGGTGTAAAGTTTTGAATTCTAGAATAATAGGTATGGCAAAATTGGAGAATAATAGATTATACTGTGGCACATTTAGATTTGTATGTCTAGATCACGTATACTGTGATGAATTAGACATGTTGTATTCTTTACATCATGAGACTTAATAAAGATCACTAAAATCTTATTTTATATCTTGGCATTGATACATTGGTTGTGCTTAACATTTATTGTTTCTACATTCATGATTGCTTGATTATGTGGCCCATGGATGAC
>CM039502.1:34562430-34580747 GCA_022432975.1 Begonia masoniana
TTACGGAAAGGGGCGGCTATCTAAATGGGAGCACTCCAAAAGGGCATTAATAAATTGAGGAGTAATCTCAATATGCTTGCTATACACATAGCTCTTAATAATAGAGAAATCAGAAGTAAAACTCATATTAGCATAGAACATTCTGATTGCCTCTGGGTAATAGTACGATTCTACTTCAATATCCTAACACCCAAGATCCTTCAAGGGTTCTATAATATCCATTCCTGCTAAGTCATCAAAGTAAATCCCTCGACTGGGGATTAAAGTTTTGTACCTATAGTCGTCATGGTACCTTAACTCAGCAGCTTTAGAGAGAAAGAAGAGAGATGGCCACTCTTTGGCACGAGGAATCTCTCGTGGAGGACGAGCTGATACTTTGGCATTTTTCTTGGCAGGTTCCTTAGCAGCACGAGAAGATGAACCTAGAAAATCCATTGGAGGAATAGGACTCGAGAGAGAGAGAACTGGTAGAGCAGGGGTTTTCAGAAAGAGCGCGAAATGTGAAGCGTCTTTGAGAAGAAACAGAGTTTAAAAGAGAATAGGGCATCGCCCGATGAGATGAAGACACACGTGTAAAACCGATTAACCCGATGGGTTACACGTGTCGGCAGATAAAGAATACATCTTTCGATTCCTACCGATAGAAATGCATCTTCCGATGCCTATTGGAAAACACTGCATCTACCGATGCCCTTACAGCTAAAAACAGCTCTATTACACAAGATTCACCAACAGAGAAATAACCTTAGTTTTTCTCAAACCGAATGAGACCTAGCCTTATTCTAATATTATTGAAGGTCTTTTCATCCAAAGGCTTGGTAAAGATATCAGCTAATTGATCAACAGAATTAACAAATTCTAAGGAAATATCACCTTTTTGAACATGATCTCTTATAAAGTGATATCTGACCTCAATATACTTAGTTCTAGAATGCTGAATTGGATTCTTAGAAATGTTGATAGCACTGGTGTTGTCACACCGAATAGGAATCCTATCATAGAACAGATTATAGTCTTCTAGAGTTTGTTTCATCCAGAGCATTTGTGCACAGCAACTGCCAGCAGCAATATATTCACTCTCAGCAGTTGATAATGCAACAGAATTCTGTTTCTTAGAATACTAGGAGACTAAATATTCACCTAAGAACTGACAGGTGCCACTAGTGTTTTTCCTATCAACTAGACTACCTGCATAATCAGAATCTGAATATCCAATCAGATCAAAAGAGGTGCCCTTTGGATACCATAGACCTAAATCATAAGTCCCACTCAAATATTTGAAAATCTTTTTTACAGCAAATAAATGAGACTCCTTAGGGGCAGCTTGAAATCTAGCACACAAACAAACACTAAAAAGAATATCTGGCCTACTTGCAGTCAGATAAAGCAAAGATCCAATCATACCACGATATTTCTTTATATCCACATTTATTCCATTTTCATCTTTGTCTAATTTTGTTGTGGTACTCATGGGAGTTCTAGAAGATTTGACAGAATCTAAACTAAATTTCTTTAAGAGCTCATTGATGTATTTTTCTTGGCAAAAGAAAATCCCATCAGGAGATTGACTGATCTGGAAACCTAAGAAGAATTTTAACTCCCCCATCATACTCATTTCAAATTCACTTTGCATGAGGGAGGAAAACTCATTACACATGATGACATTAGTTGATCCAAAAATAATGTCATCAACATAGATATAAACTAACAGAATGCCATTATCCTTTTGCATGGTAAATAGAGTTGAATCAGAATTTCCCTTTTTGAAATTTCTTTCCTCAAGGAAATTCTTCAACCTATCATACCAAGCTCTAGGAGCCTGTTTAAGTCCATAAAGTGCCTTCTTAAGTCTATACACATAATCGGGTTTTGCAAAATCTTCAAATCCTAAGGGCTGCTCTACATAAACTTCTTCCTGAATATAACCATTTAAGAAAGCACTCTTCACATCCATTTGGAAGAGTGTGAAATTTTTGTAGCAAGCATAGGCTAAGAGCATCCGAATTAATTCTAATCTAGCAACAGGTGCAAAGGTTTCCTCAAAATCTATTCCTTCTTCTTAATTTTAACCTTTAGCAACAAGTCTAGCTTTATTTCTAACAACAATCCCATTTTCATATAATTTGTTCTTGTAAACCCATTTAGTTCCAATAATGGGATGATCCTTAGGTCGTGGAACAAGTTCTCATACCTTGCTCCTTTCAAATTGATTTAGCTCCTCTTGCATAGCTAAAATCCAATACTCATCATTCTCGGCCTCTTCAAACTTCTTAGGCTCTACTTGAGAGATAAATGCTACATTGGCACAGAGATTCCTAAGAAAGGATCTAGTCTTAACTCCTAGAGAAGGATCACCTAAGACTTCATCTATTGGATGGTTTCTTATATACTTCTAATCACTTGGAAGAGCAGGACTTTCATCATTGACAAGAACAATATCTAGGGAAGTAGAGGAGGGTTCTAAGGATTTTTCTACTTGTAGTGAATCTGAGGGTTTTTCTAAGGAAAGAGAGTCCAAATGATTTTCCAAAGTGACATCCTCATCCACATTGATTGTGGGTTGAGGGGACTCATCAAAGTTAATATGAACTGTTTCCTCTACAACTAGAGTTCTCCTATTGAATACTCTATATGCTTTACTAGTAAGAGAATAACATTTTCCTAAGTAACCCTTAGTGTTGAGAATAAAACATTTACTACCAAAGGCTCTAAAGTATTTAACAGAAGGTGTTTTTCCACTCCAGAGCTCATATGAAGTTTTCTCAAGAATAGGTCTTATGGAGACCTGATTGAGCACATAACAAGCAGTAGCAACAGCTTCAGCCAAGAAATACTTAGAAAGGGAATTTTCATTAAGCATGGTTCGGGCAAGCTCTTGGAGAGATCTATTTTTCCTCTCAACAACACCATTTTACTGAGGGGTTCTAGGAGAGGAGAAATTGTGCTCAATTCCATACTTGAGACACAAGAGTTCAAATCTCTCATTTTCAAATTCTCCACCATGATCACTACGAATAGCAACAATGGTGAGCTCCTTTTCATTTTGAACTCTTTTCCTAAAGCTAGAAAAGGTAACAAAAGTCTCATCCTTAGACTTCAGAAAGAATACCCAGGTGAATCTAGAGAAGTCGTCAACAATGACATAAGCATAGAATTTTCCACCTAGACTAGCTATATTGGAAGGACCGAAGAGGTCCATGTGGAGAAGTTGGAGAGGCTTGGAAGTTGAAATTGCATTCTTCGATGCAAAGGAACTTTTGATCTGCTTACCCATTTGGCAGGCTTCACAGACCTTATCCTTTTCAAAGGATATCTTAGGAATCCCTCTAACTAAATTATCCTTAGTAATCTTAACTGAGGTATCCATTCCTACATGTCCTAATCTCCTATGTCAAATCCAGCTATTATTAGAGGAATTAACAGCAAAACATTTTTCATTATCACAAACAATATTATCTAAGTCAATGATATAGATATTTTCTTTCCTAAAGCCAGTAAACAGAATTTTGCCATTTGCAGCATCTTTAATTATGCAGGAATTTGACTTAAAAATCACCTTATATCCTTTATCACATAACTGGCTAATACTAAGTAAATTATGCTTCAATCTATCAACTAATAACACATTCTCAATAACAGAATTAATACTGTTACCTATATTGCCTATGCCAACAATCTTGCCCTTTTGGTTTCCCCCAAAAGTAACACTGCCCTTCTTCTTGTTGACACTAGCAAACTTGGTTGAGTCTCTCGTCATATGTCTTGAACAACCACTGTCAAGGTACCACTGATTCTTTCCGGGAGAGCAGTCAACCTGCAAAACAGTGATCAAACAGTCTTCTTAGGTACCCAAATCTTTTTGGGTCCTAGTGTTAGTTTTCGTTCCTTTGGGAACCCATTGCAACTTACTGCCAGTTTTCATATTATTTGTTTTTAAAGGACATACAAAGGACTTATGTCCTACTTCATTACAGGTATGGCAAGTAGTCGGTTTGACAAAGAAATTCTTAAAAACTTTTCTCTTATTGAACTTATCATAGCCTAACCCTGCTTTATCATGAGTAGCTCTATGATTCCCTATTAGCAATGTTAAGTTCTTGCTACCATTTGAGAACCAAAGAATAAGTTTATTCAAAGATTCATTTGTCTTCTTAAGTTCAGTGATTTCTTTTTCATGCAAGTTCACTTCTTTAGCATGCTTCTCAATTAGACTTGCATTTTCTTTTTTCAATGTATTGTATTTAGCCTTTAACATGCCAAACTGATTAACTAAATCGTTAAAGTCATCAACCATATCCCCATCATCATCAGGCTCACTCTCACAGGAAGAAATGCTAACCTCATTATCGTGAGCCATGAAACAGAGGTTGGCTACTTCCTCATCTTCTGAAGAGGATGTGTCACCTTCACTATCATCCCAAGTGGCCTTCATAGCCTTCTTCTTAAATTTCTTGGGATTCTTCTTGGTCTGTGGACAATCTGCCTTCATGTGGCCAGACTTTCCACATCCAAAGCAAGTAATCTCCTTGTCTTTGGGTTGCCTTTCATTCTTGGGAAAGCTTCTCCCTTGCAGCTTCTTCCTTCGAAGAAACTTGCTAAATCTCCTAGTGATGAGTGCAATGTCTTCATCATCATCTTCTTCTTCATCATCTTCAGAGACTTCATGTTTACTTGAAGAGGCTTTCATAGCAATATCTTTTCTTTTTGTTGTCTCTTTTTCCTTAAGATCTTCCTTCTCGTTCGACCTCATTGTGATTTCATGTGTCATGAGAGATCCAATGAGTTCCTCTAGCTTTAGAGCTTTGAGATCCTTTGCTTCCTGAATTGCAGTCACCTTTGGCTGCTAGCTTCTTGGAAGACATTTGAGGATCTTCCTGACCTGTTCTTCACTAGAATAAGATTTACCAATAGCTTTCAACCCATTAGTAATGTTAGAAAATCTTGTAAACATGGAAGAAATAAACTCATCCTTAGGCATCGAGAATAGTTCATATTCGTGTATGAGCATATTTAATTTACTCTCTTTCACTTGATTTGTGCCGTCGTGTGTGACCTCTAATAGGTGCCAAATCTCTTGGGCACTCTCACACCCTTGTACTCTATTAAATTCGTCTCTATTCAGAGCACAGTACAGGGTGTTTACCGCCTTGGCATTAAGGCTCAGATTTCTCTTATCGGACTCAGATAATTCAGTAAAGTCCTTAGGGACACTTTTCCCATCTACAGTTTTCATGGCCTTAAAAAGGGCCATTCTCTATAATACACCAAGTCTCATAGTCCATGGCTTGAACAAATATTTTCATTCTAGCCTTCCAATAAACATAATCACTCCCATCAAAGAAAGGAGGTCTATTTGTAGCTTGACCTTCTATGTGTGTGAAGTTAGTGTTGAATGCCATTGTAGATATATATATTTCACAGAGTGTTTAAGCCCAAACTTAGACAGTGACAAACCTTGCTCTGATACCAATTGTAAGATCGGTATTGTCTAAGGGGGGGGGGGGGTGAATTAGACTTTTTAAATTAACTTAATTTTCTAAATCAATTTCTCTCTTGAATAAAGCTTAGAGACTAATAGCATACAATCAAATAAAGTAAAGAGAGTGAGAGAAAATTCAACACCACAGTTTTTAACGTGGTTCGGCCAAATTGCCTACGTCCACGCTTCAAGGCTCCCCCTTGAAGATTCCTTACTTCTCCTCAACGAGAAATGCTAAACGAACTTTACGGGCTTCGATCCACAGACTTACACAATCCTGGATTGAACTTTACGGGCGTCAATCCACTGCCTTACAGGGTTTTCAGATTTGAATCACAGATTACAATAATCTACAAACTCTCAAAACAGAATCTCAAGTTTTGGAAAGGAGAGATGTAGATAGAATTATAGAGTATGAATAATTTCAAGTTAGGGCTCAGCAATGAATTTTCGCAAAAAGTTGTGTCTTCGTGCTCTAACCTCGTCTTAAATACTCTGTCTTATTTTTAGCTCAGAATTGAATGCTTCTTTCTTCAAATGGAAAATGTTACCGTTGGGAAGCATCCGTACTAGATCAGGTAGTCGTTGCCGTCTGTAGTTGCAAGTCGTTGTCGCCATTAAAGTTCTGGAGTTAATGCTGAAAATGACGTCACTACAGCTTCGCGGCTATTTTGAATTCTAGCGGAAGATCATCGGTAGAAGCAACTTTAAAACAGCTATCGGCATGAGTATCTTCAAAACGCCATCGGTAGATGCGACATGATAAGTCATCGCAGAAGCAAGCTTTGAATTCAATCAGCAAGCTTTGAATTCAATCGGCAGATGCATGCTTTGAATCCCATCGGCAGATGCAACTTGTACTCCATCGGCAGATGCAACTTGTAAGTCATCGGCAGGTGCAGCTTGAAAGCCATCGGCAGATGTAGCTTGAAAGCCATCGGCAGATGCAGCTTGAAAGCCATCGACAGGTGCAGCTTGAAAGCCATCGGCAGATGCAGCTTCAAACGCCATCGGCAGATGCACGCCTTGACGCTATCTGACTTGAACTCTATCGGCAGAAGCATTAGCGCTGAACCATTATCGGTATGTGTAACTTCAAAAACGCCATCGGTATGAGTAGCTTGACTATTCCATCGGCAGAAGCAATGTAGCCTTTTGACGTCAAGCGATCGGCATGTGTAGTTTTTGTTTATCAATTTTTCAGCCCTGTATAAACTATTTAGCCCTGTACACTTAACTCGATTGTTAGAATAATAAAATACCCTTTCCAAGGGCATTTCCAACAGATTGAATCAACTGAATAATTCATTATTCTCACTAAACAAACATAATCAAATTATAATATTAACCATACAAACACATCATCAAAAATATATTTAGACTTAACCAACATTTAAGTCAACAGTCTGTACAAAGCTATGGGAACTCAGCTAAATTTCGGCACGACATTTCATCCTTAGACTGATAGACAAACAGAGAGAACAAATCAGATCTTGGAGGATATGCTTAGGGCATGCGTGTTGGAATTTCAGGGATCGTGGAACAGGTATTTGTCACTGGTCGAGTTCTCATACAATAATAGTTTTCAAGCTACTATTGACATAGCTCCGTATGAAGTGTTGTATGGTAGGAAATGTAGATCTCCACTATATTGGGACGAGGTTGATGAAGCGAGTATCATTGGTCCCGAGATTATACAACAAACGGCAGAGAAGATTGCTGTTATCAGACAGCGTATCGAGATAGCTCAGAGCCGATAGAAGAGCTATGCTGACACTCGACGGAGAGAATTGGAGTTCGAAGAGGGTGACGAGGTATATTTGAAGATTTCTCCGTTCAAGGGCATTATGCGATTTGGAAGAAAGGGCAAGTTAAGCCCTCGATATGTGGGGTCCTTCCCTATTTTGAAGAAGATCGGGAAGATGACATATCGACTACAGCTTCCGGTATCGATGGAAGGTATCCACAACGTGTTTCACGTGTCTAAGCTCAAGAAGTGTCTACGTGATTCGTCGCATATCGTTGAGGCGAGAGAGATTGAGGTACAGCCAACACTGACTTATGTGGAAAAGCCAGTGCGAATTCTAGAGTCCTCCTTCAAGGTATTACGAAATAAGGAAATTCCATTAGTAAAAGTCCTGTGGCGGAATTATGGCGTGGAGGAAGCTACTTGGGAGAGACAACAGGATATGATGTCTAAGTATCCTGAGTTATTTGTGTAATCAAATTTTGAGGACAAAATTTTAAATAAGGTGGATGGAATGTAACACCCAGTTTTACGAGATTTTGTAATTCCAATATATAATGGCATTTTTGTAAATATGTCAGATTAAGTCCGTTTTGTTAACAGAAAGCGTTATTAAGGTCCTAATGATTAATATGGATTTTAGGAGAAATTCAGGAATTTTGGAATTTTAACGCTAAATTACGAGTTTTGTGTTTCTCGTAATATAAAAGACATTGTGGTAAAAATAGTAAACTAGGTCCGTTTTGCGAACAGACAGTTTTAATAGAACCCTAGTGATAAATTGGATTTATTGGCAAAATAAGGAAATTTGGAGAAACCTAATCGTTAGCTAAATAATGAAATAAGTGGAGAAACAAATAGAAAATCAAAGGAAGGGCAAAACGGTCATTTGACAAGTCAATTTTATTAAATAAGGCAAAAGCCTTTCTTCTCCACCACTTCACGATTTTTCTCTGCATTTCTCATAGACAATTTTTCTCTTCCCGCGGCGTTTCCCTCTTCCGGCGACGAGAACTCCTCCGATCAACAAGTTTTCCTCACGTTTTCTTCTCCAATCCTGACCCTAGGTACGATTCTATAGTTTTGGAAGGTTTATGTTCGGTTTACGCTCTAACACCCGGTTCTTCGGGTTTTCAGATTTTTGCTAAATAATGGCATTTTTTGTAAATATAGTGAATTTAGCCCACGTTGTGAGCGGGAAGTCTTATTGAAACTTTTAGAATAAATTGAAGTGTCTAGAGGAATAAGGGAGTTTTTGGAGATATAACGTCGATTTTACGAGTTTTAAATATTTCTCGTAATATGAAGGGTATTTTAGTAAATATAGTAAACTAAGTCCGTTTTGCAAACAGAAAGTTTTATTAGAACCCTAGAGATAAATTGGAATATTTCGAGGAATAAGGAGATTTTAGAAAATTCAAATCGATAGGCAAATAGACGAAATAGGCAAATATTGTGACGAGTGGCAAACTTGTAATTATGGAAATCAGTTTTTTTAATAACAAAAACACAAACCTCTTCTCTCTTTTTCTTCATTTTCACGTAGGGCACCAAAGAGGGGTTTCATTTTGGGCGATTCTTCCTCCTCCCTCTCCGTTCTCACGCTCGGCCACCGATTCGTCTCCCAAGCGTCGATTTTCTCTTCCATTCCTTTCTACCATCAAACCCTAGGTATGTTTCGAGTATTATCCTCGTGTTTGTTTGCCATTTCTAGGGTCGATATTAGTTAGGGTTTGAGTTAGGTTTTTGAAGAAATATATCGTTTAGGTTAGAAATTGTTAAGTTCTACAAAATTGATGGTCTTAACGATAAATTTATGATGGGTTTTATAAACCTACGAAAATTTTGAACACTTCTCTGATTTTCTTCATATTTGGAGATTTAATCATGTTATTTCGTGATTTAATGGATTGGAGTTGAGAAATAGGGAGATGGGTGCTTAGTTAGTTATGCAAGTATAGAAAAACCGGTTTTGTTAATCGACAAGAACATAGCAGTCTCAATTTTCTTGAGATCTGACCTAGCTCTTGATTTTAATTTGTTAAATGGCTTGTATCAGTGGATAGGGGACTCTTAGAGGAGTCCATAGCAACTTGAACCACTTGATTTCATTAAGAATTGATTAAGTTATGGATTTTTGAAGTTATTGTGCAAAAACTGGAAAATTTCAGCAACCAGTTCGGTTTTTGATTTTCTGGCGCTAACTGAGTTAGTTTTTTAGCAAATAGACTCCACCATGTTAAACTAGACATTTTAAGGATTCTATAGCATGTTGAATCATCGAATTCGGGCGAGTATACGAAAAGTTATGAATTTTCAAAGTTTAAGTAAGATAGTAAAGCGAAATTTTGGGCAGGTCACTGTTCTGATGCATTTTGACCATCTTTTCGATTTTGTCTTGCAAAACTGTTTTTGTGGGTTAAATTAGATACTTTAAGAAAGCCGTGGCCTTTGGAATCAAGCCGTTTCGACAATTGTAGAGGAAGTTATAATTTTTTGAAATTGGTTCATGTTTTGAGCTAGAATCTGAGTTTTTGGTGATTCAAGGCAATTGATTGACTTGTGCTGGTTTGAAATACTTCGTTTAAATGCCACACATGTTTATGTTCTTGTTGGATTAGATGGCTTGGACTTGTTGATGTTTGGTTCAAAAACTAATTGCGGTGAGATGTTTCAATTGGAGTATTGTCGTTGTGTATTGACTGTTAAATTGCATGTGTTAGCCCTCTATTGGTAATATTCAGAATTTAATTGTAGTTGCTTTGTTTCGAATATATTGGACTTGTTATAATTGTAATCAAAAGGTGGTTGTTATAAATGGAGATATTGATTTTGAAGTTGATGTACTTTAGGTGTCAGATTACAAAAAGAGATTCATCAAGTTAAATTGATTTGCTAAGGACACGAGGTAAGTCTTTGTGACTTGTTGGGCCAACTTGGCCTACACCATAAGAATTGTATTGATCGAGGAAATTTGTAGACGCTTGCGTGTTTTGGGTAAATTGAACGGGTAGTTAGTTTTAGAATTGGTTAGGTTGTTAATTGTTAAGTTTATTGTTTGTATGCTTTTATTCGTTTCTGTTTCGTTCACGGCATGTTATCTGTTCATGCATCATTGTTTCCAAAAATGCATGAAAAATGAATTTCTATGGCCGTTTTTACAAAACGAACGAAAAGGTAATGAATGTAATGATGGTCACGTCGGTGGCGGTGGTTCAGACATGGCTGTCGGATGAAGCATGTCTTCCCCCCGGTTAGATACGAGGGGCTATCCAATCGCCAGATGTGCCGCTCCTATCTAGTGAGAGAGAAGGCCCGGTGATGTAAATGAAATGAAATGATTAGCGAAAAGGTAGGAAGCATGATTTATGAACTCTACATGCATAGCATTAGCATTCACGTGTATTCACTTAGATTTACTGAGCCTCTAGCTCACGTGTTTAATTCTATGGTGTAGGTGATTTCGAGACAGGTGAGGAAGACGTCCCTCTGCCTGAAGTATGAGCACGTTGAAGGAGGACGGCCCGTGGAAGTGTGCTGGCAGTCGGGGCGTGATTTTGACCCGTGGGGACGTAGGTAATGTTTTGGGATTTGATAGATAAAGAATAGGAGAAATGTATAGTTGACATTTTAGGATGCTTGGATTTGGATAGAATTTTGTAGAGTTTTCGATGTTTTCAAACAGTGGGGAATGTCAAACTTTTAAACGGAACCACGCGGTTCGTTTTTACGAAGTCTGGTTATATTTTAAATGTGTTTTGAGTCGGTGAACGGGTAATTGATAGCGTGTACAATGTATGTGTGTGATAGTGTTCTTGTGTAGAAGTGTGTTTTGTGAAATGTAATGGTGTGTGATGAAGGAAGGAGAAAGGAGAGGAGTGTGTGGGTTGTGTGTTGTGTGTGTGAGTGTGGTGTGCAGGGCGTGAAAGAAACGAAGGAGGAAGGAGAGAAGAAGAAAGAAAGGAAGGAGGGAGCTGTGCTCTCTGGAGAAAAAATTCCAGAGAGCATGGCGATCGATCGCCCCTTCTTGCCTGGCGATCGCCTGTGTGGCGATCGCTAGGCGATGAGTGTGATCGCCGAAGGGCGATTGCTCGCCAGGAGTGATCGCCACTGGGCGATCGATCACCCGTTTTGGGCGGTCGATCGCCCCCTGTTCTGTCTGTTTCGCTGGCCGAACGTAGATAATAAGTTTTTTTTATTGTTTTCTTTTAGTTTTTAATTATTTTAATTAATGGTTTTAAGTTTATTTCCGATGATTTTCAAAGTAGTTTTCAAACGTCATCAACAATTTCAACTCCGATTTTAAAAGTTTTATTTCCGCTTGAATGTAAGATTTAAAGTTCGTATGTATTAAATGAAAAATTTGTACGAAAAATTTAGGGTACAGGTGAGGGTCGTTACATACGCGGAGTTAAACAGTTATTCGTTTAGGGTTTTCGCGAAATAGCCGGGTTATGTTAGAAACGGATAGGGTTGCCCTATTTATGACTTTGGTGAACGTATTAATGAGCATTGGAAGTTGGCCGAGTTAATGGTCATTAATGCAAATTTTGGGTTGTTGGAGAATTTAGAAATTCCATTAATGGAGGTTTGGAAATTCACGAGCATTAATTGCTCGATAGAATGCCTCAATGAGTTGATTTAGAGTTTTAGGAGATTTCCTTAGTTAAGGTTTCGTTAGTTTGGAAGTTTAATGGTGTAAACTCAGTTTTAAATGACGAATGTTGTGAATTGCCTTAGGTGAACAACGCTCGTGGACGGAGCTCGAATTTCAAAGGACACGAGGTAAGTTCTCATGACTTACTATGTCCTATTGGCCTACACTGTATGTCGAAGTCGTGTTGAGGAATATTGGTGAATTGTTTGTTTAAATGCTTTGGTTGGGTAGTTAGGATTAGCTCTTTTATAGGTTATGCTTTTATCGTCTTGATGGTACATATGTTGTATGTTTATTTTATGCATTTAACTGTCCATGTGTAACGCCCCGAATTATCTGAACCCGGGTCGCTACTCATTACTTGACCATGACTAAGAAATTTTCGGATAAATTTTAAAACTTCATTCGACAGTCAAAATTTGACATTTTCTATACATTCAAAACATTTGAAAACTTTGCAGCGGAAAATCATTTAAACAACTATGAAGTTAGACGAACTGTAGAATATACTGTTGGGGTGATTAACGGAAGTGTTGAAGTCGTCTGCCGACGACAAGGTCAACGAAAGAAGCAGAAATAGAAAACCGAAGACTTCATCAGTGACAAAACGACAAATCACCTATTTCGTTTTCCGGTGAGTAAACGACAAAATACCTATTTCCTCTTCCGATGACGTCAGCCGGAAGACAATTACTTTCCTCTTCCGATGACGTCAGCCGGAAGACATACTCACCCGACTTCCCTTACACTTCTTCTGCCGATGACGTCAGCCGGAAGACAAATGCTTTCCTCTTCCGATGACGTCAGCCGGAAGACATACTCACCCGACTTCCCTTACACTTCTTCTGCCGATGACGTCAGCCGGAAGACAAATGCTTTCCTCTTCCGATGACGTCAGCCGGAAGACATACTCACCCGACTTCCCTTACACTTCTTCTGCCGATGACGTCAGCCGGAAGACAAATGCTTTCCTCTTCCGATGACGTCAGCCGGAAGACAAACATGAGACATCTACCGGTAGACTTCCCTCTTCCGATAGACATCAACACAATTCCTTTCAACAGAACGCAATAAACCTCTACACATATCCACTGATACAAAATTATTCAGTTCCCACCAATGGACTAAACAACCTGTCTATAACCCGAGAAAGGTTCGACTATCTAACAGACTTAAAACATTTTACCAAAAATCCATTCATAACACTCCAAGTCATTGTATTGATCAAAATCAGTAAGAACATGAAAATCAGAAATTCTCGAAAATGAAGTCAAGCAGCTGTAATCTCCTTTACTAAAAACTCCATATACTTAATTTAAATCATTATCCACTAAACCTCTACATCTGTAGACAACATGCTAAACCGCCCCATCAGTTACCATGTCGAGGCCTGAATGCACTCCTCCAACGTCCACTATTCCTCAACATGATCAGGAGACACACCTGCTAACACTTCTTCACCTACATCACAAAACTCATCTATTAGCCTAATGCTAAGTAAGTAAAGCAGTATATGAATGAAATAAAATGCTGAGCTTAAACTCCTAAATATGCAGTTTCTATTTTCTCCTCTCAGTGGCATACATATTCGTTCATATCATGATCAGATCCCATGGTTCCCTTGGGAGTGGGATCAATTCTCCCAATGTCTACATCCTCATACTCAATTAAGGGGCGGATGAATTCCCTTAACAGCTGATCTGATCCCATGGTTCCCTTGGGAGTGGGATCAATTCTCCCAATGTCTACATCCTCATACTCAATTAAGGGGCGGATGAATTCCCTTAATAGTTTGTCTGTCGCATACAGTTCATACCTTACCATTCCTTACATGAAATTCATTTTCGTAACTTTTAACAAAAACATGATGCATGGACAATAGAAATATTCAAGCATACATAAACCTACTGTTTTGTGATGTAGGCCCGAAGGCACAAGCAATACTTTACTTACCTGGATTCCTTGCAAATGCTCGGTTAAGAGCTACTTCGGGGGTTTGTTCACCTATATTCATAAACAGAACGTTAAACCTCAATCTAAGCTATTCAGAAATCTAAGGAGTGGGTTGGGCATTTCTATTTATCTAACATTCCCGATTCTGCTCTAATCCTCAAGCAGAATCTCTCACTCGTAACATTAACAAAATGCATACGTTGGGATCCTTAAGCTACCTAGGTACTAAAATCAGCAATTAATCGAATCAAAACTCACCTGGGTTGGAGGAATCGGTGAGGAAATCGCCTAGAGAGCTCTGCTGGGTTGAGCTGAAAACCGAGAGTGAAATGAGTATGACGGCTATACCTCATTTACTCTTTCCTTAAATACGTTATCCATTTGCAAAATTGACAATTACCCTTATGCCCTCACTTAGTTACTCATTAACCTAATTGATTTTACCCCTAATTCCATTCTATAAAATTCACACTTAGAAGATTAATAGATTATTTTAATTCCAATAAACCGGGTGTTACACCATGCATCATGTATTTTAAAATAGCATGAAAACGGATTTCTGCACGTGTTTACAAAAAAGAAATGAACTAATGAAACGAATCTACGTAATCTTTTATCTGGTCATAGCGAAGGGGGGTTCAGGAATAGCTGTTTACGAATGTAAGCATGTTCCCCCCCTCCCCCGGCAGATGGAAAGGGCTGTCCAACTGCCGGACGTGCCCTCTCCATCTGACAAGCTGAGATCTCGGTGACATCTCTGTTAACTGTAATGATCTGTTGTGTTAAGTAATTTGCATGATTTCCGAACCTCATATGCACAACATACATCTGCATTTATGAAACTTACTGAGCCTTTAGCTCATAGTTGTCTGTATGATGTAGGTGATTTTGATACAGGTGAGGACGAGATCCTTCCACCCGAGGAATGAGCAGTTGAAGAATGATGGCCCGTGAGAGTGTGCTGGGCAGTCGGTGCGCATTTTGACCCGTGGGAATGTAAGTAAGTGTTTTGAGGGTATTCGGGTTATTTTGGGATTGATGGTGGATTAGATAGGATAATTGTATAGTTAGATACATTTTAGGCTGTTTGGGATCTGGATAGTTAACGGATTGATGTTTTGATGTTTTATAAAACGTTTTGTTAAACTTGTCATTTAGATAATACTGAACTGCTGGATTGTTGAATTTTGTAGGGTTTTTGTTTGGTTTTCAAATGTTTCCACGCAGTTCGTTTTCACGAGATTTTTTATTACGTTTTGAATATGCGTCGAGGGGATGGTTCGGTGGTTTATGAGTTGAGGAGGTTACGTGAGTGTAGTATATTTTGTGATGAATATAGTTAAAATGTTGGGTTGATGATTGTGAGGCGTTTTGTATGTAAGTAATGTTGAAGTTTGGATGTCATAAAACAGGTAGGAACGTTAAACTTTTAAACGGAACCACGCGGTTCGTTTTTATGAAAATCAGTTATATTTTTAAAGTGATTTGTGTTGTGTTTGGGGTTTGGATAAAGGTTAAGTTTGAAGTATGTTTTAGTTTGGGGTTTGGATAAAGGTTAAGTTTGAAGTATGTTTTATTGATGTATGTAAAGAAAGGTGTGAAGAAAGTGTGAGAAAGGAGGAAGGATTGATAAGTGTTATGTTTTTAGAGTGTTATAGTGTTGTTAGTTTTGTGTTAAAAATCGTGAAGTGCAGGGGCGAAATGAAGAGAATGAAGGAAGAAGAAAAGGGGAGGATGAACCGCACTCTCTGGAGGAATTCCAGAGAGTGTGGCGATTGCTCGCCTCTCCTCCTCTGCCTGGCAGGCGACTGCTGGGCGTGGCAAATCGCCAGGAGGCGATTGCTCACTAGGAGCAATCGCCTGCCAGCGATTGCTCGCCAGGAGCAATCGCTGGCTGGCGAGTAATCGCCAGGTTTCTGGCGATTACTCGCCACCTGTTCTGGCCTTTATAAAAAAAAAAAAAAAGTTTTTATTAAATGATTTTCTTTTATTAATTAATTGCTTATTGTTTAAAGTTTATTGTTTTAGTAATTGTTTTAAACGATTTACCAAACGAACCCCCATTTCAATTCCGATTTCGACTTTAGTTTAGATTTCCGCTTAAATACAGTTAAAGTAAAAGTTTTAAAAAAAAAAAAATGTACGATATCACGGGTACGGATCGCGACAACTACTCGTGGTTGACTAGGGGTGTACCTGCGATAGTCCAGACCAAAGAACATTATTCATAAGACTGATTGCATCGACCAGGGTACTCTCTAGAGTGATTGTTGATTATACGACAAGAGATTTTTGGCGCTCGTTCACTGGCTATTATCGTGGAGATTATGGCAATGCAAAACCAAAACATTATAGCAGATGGCTTTACCTAGTTTTATCTCTCTTTCTTTACTCTCTAATTTCATTGCAGTTTCCATGCCGTTGTTTTTCCTCTTGCAATGATGAATTAATTCTCTGTTCTAATTCTCGATATATAATTTAATTAGATTTTTATCTTTTTCAATATTGTTATTTGGTATTGAGTTTGAGACCATTTAAACTATTGTGATACCCAACTACTTTTCCATTTTCCAACAGAAAAGGTACACTCTTCTCGTATAATCAACAATCACTCTAAATTTGCTTAACCACTTAATTCCTAAGATCAAATTAAATAACTCATTGGTAGAACTATCAGATCTACTGATAACTCGTGATCATCATTCATAATACAAAGAGAGCAAAAACTAAAAGACACTTCACTAACAATATTGAACGATATTTTCAATACTAAGGGATGTTGGAACTTTTCTCTTACACTTTAAAGAATCATATATAGTTCAAAAATAATAGTATGCATTGTTCTAGTGTCGAACAACACATGTTGTAGAATAAAAAAATTTGTACTAACAACGAAACTCTATCTAGGCCGATCATAAGCCTCAAACTTCCAAAAGCATAAGTCTGGCCATAGACCTTCTCTTTTGGTACTTCTCAGTTATCTGTCTTTGACTAGATTTCTCTTATTATTTCTTTCCTTGTACTCCCTTAGCACTAATCATATCTAGCCTCTACATACTAAGTTGCAGCTTAAACCTAAAACTTCATGTTAAACTCCATACTCGATAGTCTAGAGTGAATTTCATTTATATACTGTGACAACTTCACAAGTTTGCACAATACTCAAGAACTGTAATATCCTCCTCAACCAAGTCGTGATTTGCACTGATCATATCCTCTTTTATGCTACAATGCTTTTCATAAAACACTACTTCAAATCGGACCCATTTCATGTCCTCAATCATGTAATCCATCATGTAATAATTTCTATCATACCTGTGCCATTTTTTGAAATTAGTACATGGCGAATCCAATCCTAAATCCCATATGATTTGTAAGTGCTTTCAATTCTTCAATCATCCCTTAAAGTCATCTCTCATCAACTAGTGTAACACCCGGTTTATTAGAATTAAAATAACCAATTAATCTTCTAAGTGTGAATTTTATAGAATGAAATAGGGAGAAATAGCAATTAGGTTAATGAGTAACTAAGTGAGGGCATAAGGGTAATTGTCAATTTATATTGTGGATAACGTATTTAAGGAAAGAGTAAATGAGGTATAGCCGTCAATGCTCATTTCACTCTCGATTTTTCAGCTCAACCCAGTAGAGCTCTCCAGACGATTTCCCTTCCCGATATCCTTCAACTTAGGTAAGTTCTTTAGTTTTCTTCATGTATTGATGAATAGATAACCGAATTAGGACAATGTGAGTATTTTGGAAAAGTTGAGAGAAATAGCGGTTCGGGTTTGGAGTTTATTCGGGAATGCTCTATGAGTAGTGTTCCCAAACTAAAGGACGACACTCACTTACCTGGCGTCCTAGATCATGCCGAGCACTGTCGGTTGAACTTGGTTTCCTAAGACATTGAACAAACCATACGTGAATATAAACTCTCAAACACCAAATCTAAACCATTTACGTCTCGAGTTTGAACAATTTATTTCATAAGCTCTAAGTCTCTTCAATGATCATAATACACAATTAGCGTTATCAATGTAGTAAACTATCAATTTCTCCTAAACTGAAAAATTCTCAATAAAACCCTAATTCAAAATAACCACTAAATCAAGGAATAAAACTTATAGAAATTAGTTTTCTTACCTAGAGCGTTGCTTTGGCCGAAGAAAATGACGGGACAAATGGAAGAAAAGTCGACTGGCTGAGGGGAGGAATGGCGAAGAATGCAATCGCAGAGAGGGAGGAAAAGGAGGAAAGAAAAGGGAGGCCACGTTCGGAGAAGAGAAAAATGAGAAAAGAGATGAGAGCGGCAATGTATTTAAATTTAAAAATTGATTTGTCCGATACCATTTACCTTAGGTCTACATTTCTAACTAATCGTTCATTGCGTATCCATTCGATTTGTTTCTCCCAATTCATCATTTCCCAAATATTTATTATGTTTAGGAATTCCAACGAAATTCTACGTTCTGCAAATCGGA